>JAOPHQ010005983.1:0-17500 GCA_030340625.1 Merluccius polli
GGTCCACAAACAGCGCCAGTGGCTGTTTGGACCGGTTCCGGTGAGTGGGAAGAAACGGGAGGGCAAGTCAACGGATCTGAATGTGTTATCACACACAGCAGAGCCGGTGTCAAGTCCTCGCTTTCGTGTGTGTGTGTGTGTGTGTGTGTGTGTGTCTGGTACCCTGTCAGAAATACCACCAAAATAACTAATGGTTTGTTGACTGTTAGCAAGCAGCATAGCATTTATGACACTCTTATGATCGTTATGAAATGAAGAAACCGTGGCCAGCATTCTTGCAGAGTAGCCACCACATGTTGGTCTGGCTCACATCACCTCCCATACAAGTGTTCCTGTCACACACACACGCACACACACACAGTATGCACGCGCGCGCACACACACACACACACACACACACACACACACACACACACACACACACACACACACACACACACACACACACACACACACACACACACACACACACACTCACACACGCACACACATCACTCTTTGTCACACAATGTCTTTACTGCAGCCGTCTCAGCCGGGTTACATTTACATGGTCAGAAACAACAGGGCTACAGGACATAGAACCACACTTATTTTTATGGTGGTGGTGGTGGTGGGGGTGGCATGCACTCCTGGTCATTTTTTCTATGTGCTTGGCCTATCTGGTTGAAGACAAATGGCAGACAAATGTGCTGTCCCTTCGTGACAACTATTTCCGACCATAATGTCCCCTTCTATAAAAGAAGGAGGACAGTACAAACTATTTCCCATCCATAGTAAAGTGTATTGCCAAGGAACGTACTGCGCTATCTGTGGTGTCTGCTTCAACAAAACAAGTGGAGAGAGAAATAGAGAGCGTGGTGGAGATGGATGGAAAGAGAGAAAAAAAGGGAGACGGGGAGAGAAAGAGGAACAGAGAGAGGAACAGAAAATAGGTAGGCTATATTTGCATCCCAGAAGCAGCTGTTCGAATTTAGTGGGGAGATCTGAATCTTGAGGACAAATGTGTGAAGTGACTGTGTAAGCACCTGATGCAGACATACCTAAACCGATAACCGAACAATTTCGACATTCTGATTTGCATGTTAATTGTAATGGTGTAATTTCATACAGAACCAAGTCTGTTCTTTTACAGACACTTAAGGAAAACAGCTTGACTCACTCCCAATATCAACTAGAATCCCAGACAACATCAATGTCCCACACCACAGCATTGATATTCTATCAATATTTCACCCAACAACACAACACCAAGCTGAGAAGAGACCTGTTCAATTTCTCCATTGTTCCTCAGAGGATTGTAACATATTGATCCCAAGCTGAGTGTGCAGACTGCTGCTGCTATCCATCAGACAATTGGAGGCTGTGGATTCCTAGTTTCAGCAGTAGGAACATTAATACCGACATTTATATTTCAATTGAGGAAAATTAATTTCTATCAACTGTTCCCCTGGGGACTACTGATTACTATGGAGATAACATGACACTAAACAAACAGCCATTTCTAGACCGCCAGAAACAAATTGCAGACATACCGTTATACTGTGTGTGTGTGTGTGTGTGTGTGTGTGTGTGTGTGTGTGTGTGTGTGTGTGTGTGTGTGTGTGTCTGTGTGTGTGTGTGTGTGTGTGTGTGCGTGCGTGCGTGCGTGTGTGTGCGTGTGTGTGTGTGTGCACTGCTTTTATACATGTGGCAATCTAGTGAGGGTATTCCAAACCATCCATCACAGTATAACCTAATGGCTGGTTATAAAAGATTAATAACAAGCAATGTTAGTGGTTCACTGCTGTTTTCCTAAAATGGGGTATCCATGCGTCTCCTGGTCTGGAGAAGATATTACTGAACTGCACCACAACACTGTCTCGGCCAATCAGAGTAAATGACCAGACTGGCCTGTGACACACTGGCTGATTGACTGGCTGGAGTTTTGAAGCACCGGGGCTCCAGTTCTGTTTGTTCTTGGGCCAACTTCTGATCTACCGATGTGTCACAGTAGTCCGTACAGCTCTAACAATGAAAGATTTATATATTTATATACATGTATATATATTTGTGTGTTTGTGTGTGTGTGTGTGTGTGTGTGTGGAGCAAAATACATTTGCAAAGTAAATTATCAGTTAAATGTGCCATTCTTTTCTAACATTTGGGACCCATGTGAACTTCCTCATTCTTCCTAGAGAGAACACACAATCCTACAGCATCCCTTAAATCCAAGCTTGAGCGCTCATCTCAAAATTGACATATCAAAATACATATTGAGAACAGATGTAGCTCCAAATAACTATTACTCAAGTAGGTGTTTGACTCAGAACTTTCTGACACTTACTAAAGTTTCAAGACATATTTGGACTCACTCATACTTGAATAGTGCATGTGTTTTAGCGGTAGCAGTGTTTTTTATTTTCTTATCCAACTTGTATAATATTGACGGGGCACCCCACCCTCCTCTGGAAGGAGTCCACTGAAATGGAAGTAAAGCCTGGAGTGGCTGGCGCATCACTCTAGAACCGGGTCTAATAGGTGAGATCTTTCAGCCCGGCTCAGGAGTGAATCGGTTTGAAATACGATGTGTTGCGTGTGGACACACACTGATCAGTCTCCGATCATGGCCCTTGCCAACACCGTGGAGATCAGGCATCCAGCCACTGATGATCCGTCTCTGGGTGGGATGATGACCGCTGGATCTGGTCTGTTTCTGGAGGAAGCCCCTAGACCCAAGAGCCAACACCGCGGTGTTGCCCAGAGCGTCCCCCGTCCAGGGCTCCTCCCACCTGGGTCGGGATCAGCTGACTTGGGGGAAGGGGGGTCCAGCCAAAAAAGCTGGAGACTGGATTCCCCATGCTCTGGATTTCTCATTATTGCGGCGGTATCTCCTTCACAAAAAAAAGGGTGGTTTGTGAGTGTGTATACGCGTGGTGTGAGTGTGTATGTGCACGCATGTGTGTTTTCACGTGCCGTCTTTGCATGCGGTTTCCTCCGGTAACGAAGGGACTTACTTAGACATATCTCTCTTCATGTCTGGGAGATGAAAGAAGAGATTCTGTAACTCAATATGAACATAATCATCAATTATTGGCAACAGTTTAACAGAGGAGGATGAAGACGACGGGAGTGAACACACACTCACTGTTTTATTTCTGAGTCGTAATGTAGTGTTCATTTAGCTTTTAACTTCATCAATTGAACACTTGGAATGTTGAAAGGCTGTGGATGAGGACGGGGATGGATGGACGTGCGGTAATGGGCGCCGGTTCCTGTGGTGATTAGTGGCTATATTTGTATTAATGTGTCTGGGGTGACTGTTGTACCTCCGAGGCGATCTAAACGCTCGCAGAGGAAAGGCTCTCATGTGGTTTTTAATGACCCGCCATGATCTGATCTGAGCTCCGTGGCAACTTCAAACACTTGGGGGGGGGGGGGGGGGGGGGGGCGATTGAGGAGGGGGGGGGGGGGAGTAGAGAGAGAGAGAGAGAGAGAGAGACTAGAGCTACACAGAGGAGCGACACAGGTACTGCCATGCTGTGCATTATACATTACATTAAATTATATATAACGACACATATAACTACTGTTTGACTCCACTGAAGTTGTGCTCATGTGCTATGTTTCAGTTGCTATTGGATATGTATTCTCTGACAAGGCCCTGGCCGAGTACAACTATATTAGTGTGTTAGTGTTGGGTTTTTATTGCAGTGTTCAATTAGGAACAATTGTGGTTGAGGCGGAGAGACCTAATGCAGAGGCTTAAACTGAGATTATAATGGAGGAATACGATAGAAAGACATGCCTTTGGTTGAACAGCTGTCGTCCTCTGTCCTGTGAACAGCGAGTCACCGCAGAATTTAATAACTAATAAGCAACCAGATCAGAGAGAGAGAGAGAGACATAGTGAGAATGATAGCTCGAGAAAAATAAAGGGAGATAGCGACAGAAGAGATAAGATGTAAAGGTTCCTCAGTATAAAACTAGTCAGTATGAACTAACACATCTTAATGTAAATGAAATGTGAACCAACATCATGTGCTCACACTGCAGAGCACTTGGTTGCTTCAAGCAGCCAACTAACCGTCTCCCTGTCTGGTTTGGATGTGCACACCTAGTGTTTGTTTATCCGTCAAATAAACATTTTCCGAATTTGTGGTTGGGGTTGTTAATGGGTGTAGAAGATCTCCATCTGCCTATGGCTGATTATTTGCCTAATGTTGCACTCCGCCCAAATGTTAGGAATGTGCTTTTGACATGGCTCCACCACTTCATGCTGAATGTGTGTGTGTGTGTGTATGTTGTGTGTGTGTTGTGTGTGTGTGTGTGTGTGTGTGTGTGTGTGTGTGTGTGTGTGCACAGTTTCCTGACGGTAAGAGCATGTTTTGGCTGTGCTGAATGTTTTGTCTCATTCCTTAGCCTCTGTTTGTTAATTAGCAAACCACACCATTAGTCTGTTATTTTAAGAAGCCAAGATGTTTGTGTGTGTGTGTGTGTGTGTGTGTGTGTGTGTGTTAGTGTTTGTATACACTTTTGCATGTCATGCAGATGAATGGGTCTCTGCTCTCTGGCCGTGGACGGGATGTTCGTCTATAAAAAAATGTTCTTCCAAATCAACACTGATAACCCATTGACCTTTTTCATAATGACTCCCTGTTGATCTTCCTAAGGATGCCTGAAGATGTAATTGATATGCTGGGGCAACGTTTGATCTTTTTTTGGGAGAAAGCATTGAAAAGGAGTCATGCGTGGCATTGTGTGAATCAAAAGCTGTTTGTGCGTGTGTGTGTGTTTTTTGTGTGAGATCGTATCATTTGACAGTGCGTCAATAGCAGGGTATGACTGGGCTGTTTGGACTCTGCGGGATAGGAAAGGCCAGGAAACATGGTCCGATGTGGCGAAGAGGGTAAGAGGGTACGTGGGTGGGTAGGATGGGGGGGGGGGGGGGGGGGGGGGTACCGATGGTGGTTGGCAGCTGTACCTAGAGGGAAATCCCAACGCCCGCACCCACCCCATGTTGATATGTAGTCTCTTTCACACGCTAGCACATACCCAACAGACACACGCACACACGCACACACACACGCATGCACACACACACACACACACCACACACACACACACACACACACACCACACACACACAAACACACTGTTATTCCTTATTATAGTATTTTGTAAACCCCAGCGGTGTAAAATTATTCTTGTTTTTGTTTCTTTGCCTTTCTTTTGTTTTTATTTTGGGCCTCAGCTAAATCTGGATCCTTTGGTCACAAGAGTAGTCCTTACTCTGTCTTTACCGTGTGTATACCTTTAGTGTGTGTATACCCTCATGTGTGGAGGATGTGTGTCGTGAATAAACTCAACCATTGGAGTCATCGAGCAGAAAGTTTGGCTCGTCAATCTTCGGTCTTTCTAAACCTTTGAAGACTTACGTCATAGTTCCCCCTGGAGCCGACTGAGAACGTAGGGAGAAGACACCCTTATTAAACAGAATGAGGTCTAGTAGTTCCCCATATTTTGACAGCTCAAACTCCAGGCCTTATTTTTAGATCATCCACACACAGGAGAATTTTCTGTTCATTTTAATTCACAGAACATTAACATTTAGAGTTAGCTTTCTTGGGGGACTTCTTGTATTAAGTTAAATAAAGGTTGTCAAGGTAAAATATGGTGATATTGTTTGTTTAATAATGCTTTATATGGACATAGACAATAGTGACTATAAGTTATTTGAGGTCTTTGCCTATAAATCACGTTTGTCTCAGCTCCAGTAATACAATCCGAGCTGAAAACTGCCTTTAATAATACTATGTTAACTCAATTTTATGTTTTTAAAGTCAATGTCTGAGTCCAAACTTGCATCTTTTGCTCCCCATGCTGTATGTTTGATTGTGTGTATTTGGGAATGGCATTCTTCCACGTTATTAATGTCAGCAGCCGAGAGGTGATCCTGACTCAGAACAGAGGAACATGTGGTCACCATTGACCTCCCTGAGCTCCGGCCCTGTTGTTCAGTAACACTTTGCACAGTGTACGTCTCCAGGGAGCCGGCTATAGCTTAAGCAACTCAAGGTTATAGTCATAATCTATTAGGGTCGAGCGGGAAAGTACATCCATAATGTATCCATGACGTGGCGGCAGACCTCATATTGTCTGGTGTTTTGAGGATTCTCTGTGTCATTTCAGTGAATGATACCATTTTATATGTCTCAATGTCTTTTCTTTGTCAAGGATGTGATCCAGTTTATAATGTTTTTTTTTTATAATACATCTATAAAGCTAGCTGTCTATAAGTATCACTCTACGACTATTCATTTTAAAAAAATGTGTCAACATCAACCATCTACCACATATAGAGTTTCTATTTATATTCTATTATATTCTATTCCCGGATAACACATCAGTGAATGAATCAGGACCAAGGTTAATTTTCCACCATTTGAGCTCCAGTATGTTTTGGCTCAGTGAAAACCCTATGCTCCCTCGTCTCGAGGCAGGAAATGTGTGATGAAGTAAAGCCCAAGAGCTACATTTCATGGTCACAATTAAAAACAAGGGGCTTGTTTTCAGCTCGGATAAGGTTAACTGGTGCTGCCTTTACAAAGGGGAACCTATTTTTGGTGAATGGTGTCCTTGGTGTCACGCATGCATGAGCTCTTCCTCTTGGAAATTAAACAGAAGCCCACGTCACACCAAGGAATCAGGGCTATCCTTGATCATAATTTATATTGATGGGCACAGGATAGTCTAGTGGTTAGGGCTGAAAGGTTCGACCTGAAGATGCGCTGTATACATCCTTGGGCCGTCAGCCGTCATCAGGGCATCTCTGATGAACCCCTATCCTGCTCAGTATCTAAATCAAACATCATTTCAGCCTATCACATTGCGGTTTCCGCCTCACTCAACCAAACTTCGACATAGGTTACCACAGCTTTGCTCCTTGTTGGGAACACAGGGGGAGTGTGCTGCAGTATCAATATCAATCTGACCGTGGTGTGCATGTATATTACAGTGAGTGTCTAGAGGCACTTAGACAGGTTGCTGTCTGGCTGTCTGGGAATGGTGGCTTCCCCTGGGACATTCAGAGCCACACAAAGAGGGTCTGCTCCAGTCAAATCCAGTTAGCTATCACAATAAATTGAAACTAATATCGGGCTCAAAAAAAGGCACACAGCTGGTGAAAAATGATATGGATGTGAAGAGGTGTGTCTAAACGGAGGCTTAGCAAAGTCTAAAATGGCAATTAGTTATATATAGAGGAATTGACCGGCCAACGTCCTTTTTGCCCCGGGAAACCACACAAAAAACCAAACCATTAATAATTCAAATCTACTTTTAAAACAGAGGGTCTAACATAGGGTTAGAGCTACTTTAACCGTGACTCACACATGTAGGATAACTGGGGGAAAAATAGACAAGACAATGATTTATATGAACATTGGATTCATTCATTCTTTAATTCATTCATTCATTCATTCATTCATTCTTTTTTCCCACATGGCTTTTTCTGGTCCAGACCATGTCACTTAACTGGACCTATTTTTCGATTGGTTCTTGTTTTTCTTTTCTTTTCCCGACCACCTCCACCGCAATCCAACGCTCCCTTCCCGCCAGTCAGAAGGCTCTGTGAGACTCTTGGCACTAGGTGGCTGCAAGACCATATTAAGGGCTGAAGGTCTCCATGGTAACCACAACAAAACGGGACAATTCCAGACTATTCCGCAGACCTATCTTCTCACCCAAACATAGGCTGGACATGTCCTCTTTTTTCATTTTTGATCAAGGGGCCGAGACAGTGATTCTATTGAATGGCCATTTTTTGACTCACTGCTTCATGGCTGGTGTTTAACTTGGCCGCACAGAGCAGCGGTGTGCCCGACTCAAATCTGCTAGATCCATCAGCACAACCAGAGGAGGGGCGGTCTACATGGTTGGGTCAGAGGGATAGAGAAATCAAGTTTAGCGTGTTCTGAATGAGTGTGTTCTGAAATAAAATCACAGCAAACGTTTCACATCCGTATGTAAATATGCACACTCGCTGTACAATCACTGTACACATGCTCACGTCATCACTCTCATTCACCCTGTCTCTCACACACACACACACACACAGAAATGCATACACACACATGTGATTGCTGCTCATAACAGTCATGTTCTATAGAGCATGGTAAAGATTTATATGGTCAAACGGGGCCTTGTGGCTGGCGTCCAGGAGAGACAGATTATGTTGCAACGTTGCAATGCCAGCTATAATGTGGCTTAGACTGCACGGAGCCCTCCTGTACAGCCTCGCCTGTCACTGTGGTCGCAGAGAGATGATGTCACAGCTCGCACGCGTTGATATTCCGCAGATGTGCGACGCAAAAGACAGCAGTCTGGCATGTTTGGGGTTATTTTCTCATTCATTTTCATTCATGCCTCCTAAGACTAACACCGATGTTCCGTTTTAGTGCAGTCTTGTCCATCATGAACTGAAACCCCTTGAATTTGAATGACTTAATATTTGAAGAACAGAAAGTATGAAGTAGTACCACTAGAGGGAGATCATCAAATGCCTCCCCCTTCAATAATATATATGTTGACAACAAACTGTAGTTCTTATTCTTCTAGTGCTTGATTTTAGTCTTTTTCTTAGCTTCACCGACCCAAGTTGCACAAAGGAACCTTTAATGAGTTGGAGAAGAGGAGGCATGCAGTTAAGAAGAAAACCAGTTTACAGTTGTACTAAGGAGATACATACACAGACACAGACACATACATACACTCAAAACCTACACTATGGACAAACACACACACAAGCACACGCACAGATGTAAAGGTCGTTGACCAGAACCTCCCAGTCCCAGTGGACCGACCTCATTAAATCTGTCATCTTAAGAGGCCCTTCCATGTGGGTTAGTCTAGTGAAGGAGTCCAGTGGAACAAGGGGTAGTGCATGCTTGGATAGTAGTGCAGGATATATGTCGTCGATGTTGAAAGGCCATACAGTCTCATTCTATTACCACTGCTGGAGATTCCACCTCTCGTTCCTTGAAACGGTGTATAATAGCTGATTTGCAGTGTGTGAGTGTGCGTGTGTGTCTGTGTTTGAGTGCGGGCACACATTTTGGTGTGTATATACAGGTGTGTGGAGCCTGGTTTACAATGCAACCTAGCCCCTCTAGCTGCCTCTCTCTCTCTCTCTCTCTCTCTCTCTCTCTCTCTCTCTCTCTCTCTCTCTCTCTCTCTCTCTCTCTCTCACTGCTCTCCTTGTAGATGTGTTGGTGGAGGACATTCCTGACATTAACCCTCCAGATTATATGTGCACCGGGGGACTGCTTATGGAGTCAGCCCTATCTGTGTAGTGAGGGCCGTCACCTCCCTCCACCTCCCCCTTCTACCTCCACTTTCCCCTTGTAATATAAGCCTCCACTGTTTACCTTTTCCTTCCATCAACCACACCGTCATAGTGTGTTAAAGTTAAACGTTTTAACGTTCCTATAAATAAAAACAGGTGATGCGAGATTGACTCAATGATTTTAGGAGTTTCAGATTGGAGCGAAATAAAGGGAACCCGAGTGGCAAGTCATAATCTCTCAAAACGTGGCACCTGACTCATTCAACCATATATCAGTACAAAGATCTGTTCTATACACACATATGTACAGTTAATACAGCATGACGAGACTCTGTTGATATCGTTCCTAACTGTTGTTTTCTTTGCTTTCCCAACCCAGGTGTAGCAGGACCCAGCCATGCCAATCACAAGCAACGGGTCAAGAACAAGGGGGCGTGCCGGTGAGTCCTGCCTGTGCTCAAACCTCAGGCCATGGCCGTCCAACCGGTTTCTGTACGCCGCCATCCTCCTTCATGCGCTCCTCGTCCAGACGTTGTCCGTGGGCGCGGTGCTGGAGCTCCAGCTGGACGAGGAGCAGCCGGCAGGGACCATCGTCGGTGACATTAGTGCTGGGCTGCCGGCAGGCGTCACTGCCAGCCTCTACTTCATCTCCGACCACGAGGGCAAAAGCGTCGGCAGCGACCTCAACATCGACGAGAACACGGGCATCATTACGACTGCCCGGCGCCTGGACCGCGAGCAGAGGGACCACTACAGCTTCATCGCTGTGACGGTGACCGGCTTCACCGTGGAGGTGTCGGTCACCATCAACGACATCAATGACCACGCGCCAGTGTTCCCCAAGAAGAAGGCCACCCTGAAGATCCCTGAACAGACGGTGGCAGGAACCAGGTTCTCCCTGGAGCCCGCCACGGATGCAGACAAAGACCAGCTCACTGTCCAGGGCTACATGATCAAGGAAGGAAATGTGGGCCAGGCATTCAGGCTGGAGACCAAGAGGGGTGCAAACAAGGTGCTTTATCTGGACCTGGTGGTCAATGGGCTTCTGGATAGAGAGAAGCGCTCCTCCTACAGTCTTGTTTTGGAGGCCTTCGACGGGGGCTCACCAAAAAGGATTGGGTCCATGCACCTGGAGGTGACTGTGACTGACATCAACGACCACGCACCGGTGTTCAACCAGAGCAGATACCACGCCGTCATCTCTGAGAGCCTGCAGCAAGGCAGCACCATTCTGCAGGTTAGCAACATCATTTCCCTCTGTTGGATTAAAAACTGTGAGTCGGCCAAAAAGGAATATCCATATAAATGCATAAATTCAATAGACGCGATACTTGCAGGTTAAGCGGCAGGCAAAAATGCTAGCTGCTTTAAGACTTGCAAACAGCAAGTGGTTGTCAACTCTAGAATAATAAATAAGGAACTTCATCTGGAGCAAGGGACAGAGACTGGCATATATAAGCAAGCATATAAACCAACAAGCCATACCTTTAAATTAAAAACTTCAAATTTGTTTTCTCTCCATGTCTTTCCAGGTATTTGCGTCTGATGCAGATGAGGGGGACAATGGGCTAGTTCTGTATGAGATCAACAGACGACAGAGTGACCCCAGCCAATACTTTGTCATGGACCTTAGGTCAGGGGTCATCACTCTGAACCGACCCCTAGACTATGAGCTGAAGAGGGTCCATGAACTGGTGGTCCAGGCCAGAGATAATGCCAGTCATCCGGAGGTACGATGCATCTTTCACAGCTCATGGCATTGCTCTTTGAGGAGGCAAACATATTTGGATATTAAGGTGTGCTTGCTTTAAAAAAAAAAAAAAAAGTGTTGTTATTGTGATTTTTAAGTGCTGACATCAATTCCTAGGTGACCAATGCCTTTGTGACGATCCATGTCCGCGACTACAACGACAACCAGCCCACCATGACCATCATCTTCTTGAGCGAGGATGGTTCTCCGCGGATCTCTGAGGGTGCCCAGCCCGGCCAGTATGTGGCCCGTATCTCCGTCACTGACCCAGACTACAGCGAGTACGCCAACGTGAACGTGTCCCTGGAAGGCGGCGACGGCAAGTTTGCCCTCACAACCAAGGACAGCATCATCTACCTGATGTATGTGGACCAGGTGTTGGACAGAGAGGAGCGAGACTCATATGAACTGAGAGTAATGGCCACTGATTCTGGAACCCCACCTCTAAGGGCAGAGTCGTCCTTCACCATCCAGGTGATGGACGTCAACGACAACCCGCCTCTGTTTGACCAGCAGACCTACAAACAGACAATTCCTGAAGTGGTCTACCCGGGCTCCTTTGTGCTCCAGGTGACCGCCAGGGACAAGGACCAGGGCCCCAATGGGGATGTCCGATACAGCCTCCTCAAGGACAAAAAAACCCATTCTGATTGGTTCTCCATCGACTCGCTAACAGGGATCATAACCACAGCTACGGCCCTTGATTTCGAGTCAGAACCAAAGCCAAGCGTGTTGGTCATTGCTACGGACAATGGCCGCCCGCCGCTGTCCTCCACGGCAACTGTGGACATTGTACTCCAGGATATCAATGATAACACCCCTGTGTTCTCCAGGACCTTCTACAACGCTTCAATCAAGGAGAATACACCGGCCGGGACCTGCTTCTTAGAGGTAGGTTACCATCAAAGAACCTTTAATTTCTCTTTGTCTTCTTCTACTACTCTTCACCTCTTTTTTCCATCCATTTCTTGCCTGTTCCCTACAGTCTTCACGTGTATTCACTATGGGAACCTGCCATGTTTAATTATCATGGCCATCATTCTTCTTGCTGCAAGCTAGCCAACATATTATTGTCCAAGTGCTGCAGCCAGAAGCAAGTACTCACTGTCTCTCTCACTGTCTATCTCATCTCTGTATTCACTCTCGCTCCTTTCACTCACACTCGCCCCCTAAGCCCCCCTTTGATTACTTTTGGCAAACGCTTGATTTATATACAGCTACAAGTGAATCCTGGAAAATTAAAGTCATGTTTGAAAAAAGAAAAGGTGCAGATACTATGTCGTATTTCAACGAGAATGGTGCACTTCAGACTGTTGACAATTTGTGATGGGATTCTTTAAACAAATGAGAGTCAGGGCAGGAATTGAGTTTAAGGGGAAAACTTTTGATGAGAAGATGAACAACAGAATGCGAGAGAATGAGAGAGAAAGAGAGAGCGTCCACCTGCATTCCTGGAGCTGATGTAAGTCAAGTCGGTTTCCTGGCTTGTCCTTTTGCTCACCTTAAACGGTTCCTATGGAAACCAGCAGCTAGCAGTGTAGGGTGAGCCCTTGGAAATTCTCAGCAACACTGTGGTATCTCAAAGCAACTTGACAGTCTCGCTTTTATCTCGATGCGTGCCGGCTATTTCATACAAGGAGGGTCTCTCTTGAGAAATATTAAACTTGTGACCTGCTGTTTGTCTCCCAGCGCGGTCTTCACCATACACACTAAAAACCAGCTGTTTCTTCAGGTTACTGTACACCCCGTGTTATACAATGGGTGGAGAGGACCCTAATGTTGTTTTATTAATCACTTCTACAGGAACATCAAGTTTAGCTGACAGCAAAACAATATTATGGAAAAAAAATGCATAGTATCGGAACAACTGGGATTAGATAAATCTGGGAATTCTTCCTTTGTTGCTGGCTCATTTAACATGTATTTAGAGAGGGTGGGGGGGGGGGTGCTTTCTGGAATCTGGAATATGTCAGCATCATCTGGCTTGATCCCAGAAGGAAGACAGGAGCATGGAAGAGGGAGGGGAATGACTGGAGAGGACTGACAGAAGACTAGGTTCAACTAAGATGGATAAGGAGTGAATCTGTTTTGGTCAACTCAACCCCAGGAAGTGTTTATTAAGGACAGAAATAGGTATTCTTGATATATATACAGCTTTAATTTATATGACTTTAGGCCTATATTTATATTCCTATACATCTGGAAGCCCATTTGGAATTTACCGTTTAGCCAGTGGAAGAACACTGTGGCCTGAAAAGAGGATGACCTGAGACATTAACTCTGGGAACAATTCCTGCACAAGAAATAACATAGTAAGAAATACCACACACACTCCACATACACTCCACACACAGTATCTCTTATGGGAGGAAACCTAAGTGCCTGAAGGAAACCTAACACAGGCTAACAGGATACAAGTCGGGAATCTAACCCAGGTCTTGCTGGTGCTGTACAACAACAGTGAAAGCACAACGTCATAACGGACAGCATGGATTTCAAGCATTTTAACCTGTACTCAGCCACTACTTGTCCTTCAATTCCTGGAGTCTAATCCTATTGAATACACCAGCTGCATACATCACGGGTGGTTCAGAGTGGCTCCATCTTGGCACATTGTCTTTGCTTGGAATGAGTTCATTCTCTTGTTTCACCGGGAGAACCATTTTGAAGGATAACAGTAGTTCATGTCAAAAAATGTTCTGGGCCAGCGGAGTACGTGCTCAGTTGGACGGGATTCACACGTGATGCTAGATCTGACATCATTAAGCTAATAGACGTCATGCAGACTTTGTTCTGTAATTCCTCAAGCAGCCTGCTGCTCGAGAGTCAGGGGAACGTAGTGAAGCTCTGTTCTTAGTTTTTCATCGTGGGGACTCGTATCTTGACGGTTGTTTAGTTATTTATTTATTTCCCTTACTTTCTCACGATATTTTCCATTAAGTGTTTGTGTGCATATGTATGCTTGGCTTATTTCACAAAAATCTTTGATATTTGAATACAAACTGCTAAGCACTGCCTCGGCTGTAGTCCCATACCAGAATCAAGATCCCATTGAACTTTGATTGGTTCAGACTTTTTGATCTATGACTCCATTCTTATCCATTATCTGGTTATTATGATTTGGCCGGTGCCTGCCAAGTCGTAGTTACGGCTATCAGATTGTTATAATTACTCACAAATTTGGAGCTCCGTCTTCCATACTGTTTGCTTTAGAACAGACTTTTTCTATTTTATTTTGGAAGCTACCTTTGCCAGTGCCTTCCAATCCAAACGACAACTATGGGGGTATTATTGAGACAATATTATTTGTGTGTGCGTATCTCAATCTGTGTGTGTGTAATAAGATTTGTGTGTATTCACATTTGTGTGTATTCACATTTGTGTGTGCGTAATAAGATGTGTCTGTCTGTATTCACATGTGTGTGTGTGTAAACAAATCTGTGTGTCTGTATTCACATTTGTGTGTTTGTGATAAGATTTGTGTGTCTGTATTCACATTTGTGTGTGTGTAAAAAAAAATGCGTACTGAGATCTGTAAATGTCTGTCATCAGCTATAACTCAGGCGGGAGCTCTGATTGGCCGTCTTTTTACACGTGGATTTTGGCACACTTCTGCCGTGCAGATCTGCAAATTTGCGATCCGTGTGTAGAAACGATTCGTCTGTAACTTCACGCAATACAGTCCACAAACCACTAGTCGGCGCGCAGCACCCAGTGATGTTAAGCGTGTCATTGTCATGGGTAAGATGGCTGCCGTTAATGACACTGGCCGGTCGTCGGAAACTTCGAACAACTCATGGGCTTTACAATGCGTTTATTTATGAGGAAAACAAACGTTAACTTACCCATGAGTTTTTCGAAGTTTATATTATATTTTCTATCTAAAATGGCCAGTGTCATTAACGGCAGCCATCTTCCCCATGACAATGACACGCTTAACGTCACTGGGTGCTACGCGCCGACTAGTGGTGTGTAGACTGTATTGCGTGAAGTTACAGACGAATCGTTTTTACACACGGATCGCAAATTTGCAGATCTGTACGGCAGAAGTGTGCCAAAATCCACGTGTAAAAAGACGGCCAATCAGAGCTCCCGTCTGAGTTATAACTGATGACAGACATTTACAGATCTCAGTACGCATTTTTTACACACACACAAATGTGAATACAGACACACAAATCTTATTACGCACACACAAATGTGAATACAGACACACAGATTTCTTTACACACACACAAATGTGAATACAGACACACAAATCTTATTACGCACACACAAATGTGAATACACACAAATGTGAATACACACAAATCTTATTACACACACACAGATTGAGACACGCACACACAAATAATATTGTCTCAATAATACCCCCATAGACAACGCTTTCTTTTCCTGTAAGCTGAACAACGGAAAGCCATTGCATGCCCAGCCGATGGAACTAGTAAAACCCTGGTCAAGGCTTTAAGTCCAGATCTGACAAAGGGTTTTAAGGATAGAATTGAAAGACATGGTTTGAGGATTGAAACAGACCCAGGAAATGTGAAGGAAAAAATAGAGAAATGACCATGAAGAGAGTTGGGAATACCAGCTCATTTCCTGCTGTCTGCAGACTTTTAAAAAGAAGCATTTGCACGTGGGTTCAGTGTGTGTGTTTGTGTGTGTGTGTGTGTGTGTGTGTGTGTGTGTGTGTGTGTGTATATGTGTGTGTGTGTGTGTGTGTGTGTGTGTGTGTGTGTGTGTGTGTGTGTGTGTGTGTGTGTGTGAGCATGCGCGTGTGTACTCGCATGCCCGTTTTATGCGTATACACCACATGTAAGAATATGTGCGTGTGTGTGTGCCATTCCAACCAAGTACGTCTTGATGCAGACATGTGTGGTGTGTGTGTGTGTGTGTGTGTGTGTGTGTGTGTGTGTGTGTGTGTGTTTGTGTACGTTGGCTTGAGCCAAGATCTTCCTCTTCCTTGCAGGTGATGCATCTCCTCCATCATGCACACCATGTGTTTCTCCAGTCAGGCCCGTCACGCCGAACCTTACTCACACACACACAGGCACGCACACATGTTGGCCGCCGAGAGTGCACCACACTAAACATCACGGCGTGAAACGGGCTGATGATTTAAAAATGAACACAGAAATTCCCAGAGAAAGGAGACTGAAGATGAAAGGCACAGGGAAAAGAGCTAGGAGCTATGTTGATTTTGTGTTAATATTGTGAGATTAGATTAGAAGTAGCTTTGGGATTTCGGGTTCTTGGAATATTTTACTTTTCGAAGTTGTGAAATTATGTGTTTTCTGTTCTAGATAAAAGATTTAAACGGGCTGTAGACAACTTTTCAACTTTTCCCGAGCGTTTCAAAGTGGTATCTTTGCGCTGCTGTTGCAAAGATAAACCGGATCACTTTCGGTTTCCTCAGAGCCTAGCAACCACAAACAACACAAGACACGCATTTGGTTGGAAATCTCCGTGAAAGAAACGATCAACACTTACTAAAGAAAGAAGCATGTTCACTGAGGAGGTCAAGTGAAATTGGCATAATTTTATTTGGAACATGCAAAAGCTTGTAATGATGCGCATTGCATAGTAATACCATAGTTTGAGTATTACTTTGCACAAACAAGTATCAGCAGCAGGGGGTGGAGTCTGGGTGGACGGGGGAGTAGAAGAAAACATTAGGAGGAAAACCGTGAGTTCATTCATTCATTTAGTCTATAATGGAGACATGAAAGTAGATACAAATTCTTTAGTATGTGTTGGGAAAAGCGAACTGGGTTGGTAGCCGACTGCTAGCTGACTGGATCGCCTGGCCACATGAGGTTTATTCAGGTAGTACTCAATGCAAAACTTAACGTACGCAGATATAAGTAGTGTCAGCAGATTGGTTTTTACTTTGGTTGTTCCACAGTCCGCCATTTCCACTACTGGGGATAGCTAATGGTGATAGTACTGATAGCTACCAGGATAAACAAAAGCGCTATTCCTCCTGGTTTGGTTGCACGGGCAATGGTTGACGTGTTTTCTTTGTTCCGTAAATAGAGCCTTCATTTTTCCCGGGAGATCGTACCCGGTGGCAGACAGAGCTGCATAGTGAAAGTGAGGCTTATAGGGAAGCTAAGGGAACCAATGTAATCGCTAATGGTGTCATTATTCTGTAGCCATTACACTGTGCAATCCACATTTACTTCATATTGATACGTTAAAGCAAAAAAGTTGTCTACAGGACCTTTAAGTAATTAGCCCTACATAACTACGTAACTACATTACTACAATGGTTTCTCATTGTTTCCCTTCTAACTGATGCTCACAACAAGTTATCGGTATAAAGAAGTGTGCCACTGAGGAATAGGAAATGAGCAAACGAAAGCCGTTTTTATGTTTTTAATGTTTTTGTACAATTAAAGTATAAAAATACACAACACTGCCCTCTG
>JAOPHQ010005983.1:22500-67500 GCA_030340625.1 Merluccius polli
GGTTTTCCTTCTTTATGGGGATAGTTCTCACCACGGGATGTCTATTAAAGGTTAGGAAAGCAGCAGAAGGATGGAGAGCGAGTTTCCACTCGTCCGTATAGTGGTGGAATATTTAGTTTTATGAGAGGGAATCGTCGGTGACTTCCTTCACTGCCCGCATTAACCCTGCAGACTTAACTCGACTGGTCTCTCACAACCAGATCTGATATGCACTGTCTGCACTGCCTGTTGGTTTTGAGATAATAGACTGAGAATATCTCAGTCTTATCTACAACAGAAAAGACAATGCAGACAGACAACCATATGGTTGCGGAGAGACCAGCATTCATTTATTTGACGTCACGGCTGCTTCAACTACTACTGCAGGGAAGTAGAGGGGAGGGAGGGAGGGAGAGAGAAACTAGATAGAGGGAGAGGGAGTTTTAATACACGCTTTGTGGTTATGGTCCTACCACCAATTGGTGAGAAACCATTGTAGTAATGTAGTTACAATGACCATATGATGAGGGCTAATTATTTAAATATTTGATCTAGAACAGAAAACCATATGATTCGAAATATGACCCGAGCTGGGTCACATTTCGAAATAGTATATCGTATAGATATTGTGTGAAGAGACTAGATATCGTTTGGTGTCATGTTGTGTCTTGTGTAATTATGGAGTTATATTTAAAACAATAAACCAACTTTCTTGGTTGGGTCATAACCACAAAGTGTATACCCCCCCCCCCCCCCCCCCAATAGTTAATGTCAAAGTTAATTTCAAGTTCCCTTTTCAAGTACATCTACGAAACACTTGAACACACCCATTCCCGCTGGACACACACACACACACACACACACACACACACGTGTGGTCTGCAGTCTGCTCTGGGATCTTGGACATAAATCTCACTTAAACTATTTAGTAAGATTGAATATATGTTTCACTTAAGTGCAAAAGGTTTGTAAAAAATCCTATAGAGTGATTAGTATGTCTCGAATGAAATAGAACAATTGCCATAACATCAATCTTGAAATGTAGATATTGGATATGTAAAAAAAATAAAAGACCTCCAGAACTGAGGTCTCCGAGAACTGTTGAATATTATACCAAGCGCCGTTAAAGACTTATTTCCACTGTGTTTGTGGTTACTGGCGGCGGCGGAGGTCTTTAGTGCAGAGTGGGAAGCACTGCAGGGCTGGAAATGACTTTTCTGTTTTCCCGGGCAACTGCCCCGGATTACATCTGTTTGAAGTGTGTACGGATCCCAAGCAGGGGAGAGCTGGGGCCGGTTAAGAGACACGAAAAAGAGACCATTACAACAGCAGTGATGGAGGAGGTGATCAGAAACAGGTGTCAAATCTATGGTGCAAACACTGGTGTTAACAAAATAAAAGCCCATTTTGTTTTTCTTCTTCCCTACAGTAGTAGCAGTGGAAGCAGCCGTGAGGTAAAATAAATGAATGCCAATCAATGCAAATACAGTCTTGACGATATATACCTCAAACTGCTAATTTCCTTTGATTTGCTTTGATTCAATGCGATTCGATTTGTTTTGAATTCTCTCTACTAGCTGTACTAAACGCTACTTCTACGCACCCGGTGACCTATCCAGGCAGAGGAAGCCAGGATAGTAATACTTAAAATAATCCCTCTTGAAAGAGAGGGCTTCTAACCCCATGGTTTCTTATTGCTTGTAAAGCACACGGTAGAGCTAACCCACGGCTGCGTCTGAGTAAAAGCGCTACCAAACCGCTGCGGTTTACTCACAGACCCTCCAAGTCCTGCCTTGCTCTCGATGGCTCCAACCAAGGCATGGATCGTTTCATCCACCATTTTAACACACGGAGCATGATTCATGGTTCATCATTTGAAAAGTGTACAATTCATCAAATGCTGGTGATTATTTCTATGAATATCTGCTTTAGCGCCATAATCCATGACTTGTAGATGTTTGTGCCAAGAGTTTAGTTTTAACAGGTTCTTCTGGTCTTCAGTGTAGTTTGTAGTAGTAGTAGTTTCTCCTGAAGTAGTAGTTTCTCCTGAAAAGAAAACAGCCTCAATCAAGGTCTTCGGGGTGGTCTTCAGAGGGAGCGTGTCTGACCTGCTGTTCTGATTGGTTCCTAGCAAGCTTCTCCATTTTGTTGCCATACCACCATACCAGCACACAGCATGGGGCGGTTAACCTGCAGTCCTTGGCTATGCAAGATCCAGCCTCCACCCGGGATCATGGGGAAGGAAACTTCTTCTGAGGGTTTATTCGGGAGCACGGCTCAGAAGGTCGGCAGTGTTTGTGTTGGAGTGCTGCAAGGACCTTCTGCGATGTATCTGTCCGCAGTGAAACAGTCCTCTCTAGCTGTTTGCTCTCAGAGTAGGCTTCTCTAGGCTACCAGGTCAAGCAAACTGTCTTTTCTGCTGTGTTGTGTGTCTGTTCTATTGGATGAGGATTTTGGACTTCAACTTCATGTCAGTGTAGGAGACATGTCTGCTCAGTGTGTGGTCTGCAGTGTGATGCAGGAGCTTGGATTTATTGACATTGAACTATAGTTTCACCAAAGTTTGTAAAAACTTTCAGATGGTGTCTCTCTTGAAATCAGATTAAAAACACAGCTAATGTATGAGTAACATATGTATTGTCTTTATTTGCCATATGTCTATCTGGTACTGTTTTTGGACTTATATGGCCAGATTGTATTGTTCAGAAAGCTTATACGATAAGGTTGAGTTTGAATAGTAAGATCCAATGGGAACAGTGCAATGGCCGTAGGCCTGGGCAATATATCGATATTATAGTGATATCTTGATACGAGTCATCATATGGCATAAGTGTTGTCTTTTCCTGGTTTTAAAGGCTGCATTACAGTAAAGTAATACAAAAAGAGAAAATACTCTACATTGGAAGTAAATGTTGCATTTATCAAGTATTTAATTCACATAGGAGTATATAAAAATAGGCTCTACCATGTGGTTATGTTATATAGACTATTTATTGAATTAACAGAAAATTCTTAATCATCAAGATATCAAATTACCTATATTGTGATATATATCGTTATCAATATATGATTAAATAGATTCAATGAACGGGGTAGAAAATTTTGATCATATTGCCCAGCCCTGGCCTTATACTACAATTCATCAATGTATTCCTGTTCCAAAACAACACACACGCATGCACACACAGATGGCCAGTGTGAATGGGAGATGTAGGAAGGAGAGGAGGGAAGCAGAAGGAGTGGATGTATGGAGAGAGAGGGATAGCGGTGAAGGTGCAAGGAGAGAAGGAGTGGATGTATGGAGAGAGAGGGATGGCCGAGGTGTGAGGAGCTTTAAGTAGCTGTCAGTTTGTAGGCATCTGGTATCCTAGTTGCTTTCACTTGTCCCAATGTTCACATCATGGTTTGTGTGTGTGTGTGGTGGGGGGGGGGGGGGGGGATTTGATGAGAACACAAGCACCACCTGAATCCCATTATCCCTCCCTTTTTAGCCTCCCCCCCCCCAATTGTATACTTGTCAGCCCGTAAAGAGGAGACACGTGCGAGAGAGACTAACTGCACCAAACTGACTTCCACAAGTGTCCACCTCAATTGTTTATTGTATGTATTGTAAGGGTTATGCCCGAAATTATGGTCTCCAATCAACTTAAAGTACACGTACAGTACATACATACACACACACACACACACATGCGTAAACACACACACACGCACACACACACACACACTTAGTGGGATCTTAATAGCGGATACGGGACTGATTGAGTGTGTTGTATTGAAGTGTGTGTTCCCCTCTCTGGGTTTGTCTTCCTATCTGCTATCTGGGATCTCTTGAAAGCTGCCCAGATGGAAACACTGAGATCACAGGCAGCGCAGTGCAGATCGGCCCAGAGATCCTGGGAGTGGAGTGTGGGTCACGCCGTTGTAACGGACTCATTCAGCAAGACGTGTTCAGAACAACATGCAGACATTACATATTATCATACCTATTTAGACTTAAAGACATCTGAATGAATCCAAACCTTGCATTTGACGGTGATAGAGAAATATAATATAGTATTTTTTCTGCACTGCAATAGGGAGTATTCATATGAAAGTGAGAGAGAGAGGGGATGGGGGGGAGAAAGATAGCGAAAGAGAAAGAGATAACAGGCAGAGGGATAGAAAACAGGAGGGATGGATGTGGTGTGAAAGCATCGAAGCTGGAAGGAGAGAAGGTGCTGATGGTTACCATGACGATGAGCCAGAGTGAGGAAGTGACAAAGAAGGGGGTGGGGCAACGCCAATTTATCACAGTGTGTGTGCGCTTCTGTGTGCATGTGTGCGTGAACATGTTCCTGTATGTGAGCATGTGAGTGTGTGTGTGTGTGTGTGTGTGTGTATTTGACTGTGTGTGTGTGTGTGTGTGTGTTTGACTTTGGGGGTGTGCATGTGTGTGTGACCGAGACTACGCCCTTGATGTGTGCCCCGGTTGTTTAACACACCATTCCTCCTATAAAGGTAGAAAAGGGAGAGAGAGAGAGAGAGAGAGAGAGAGAGAGAGAGAACTCAGAGAAGAGAGAAGGAGAGGGAGAATTCCCTTCATCCGTATCCTCCATTTTGTCTTTGTGTTCAGGCCGCTGTGGCTAAAGTAGATGCTATTGATTAAATGGTGATTAGTTGCTGACGACAGCAACGGCTGCAGCCAAGGTAACATTTTTAACACGGCTAGAGGGAAAAAGCATGAGATTGTGTGTGTGTGTGTGTGTGTGTGTGTGTGTGTGTGTGTGTGTGTGTGTGTGTTGCAGGACCGTAGCAGTGGGGGTAGTCGACAGACACAGAAACCATGGAAACGGAGCCCTGGGGACCACAGGGACAGGATTGAAGGGGGGATGGGGGGGTGAGGGATGGAGGGAGGCAGAGGGCCAGGCCACCGCCCCTATTTTACCATAAGTGATGCCAGGGAGATTTGTTCTTTGTTGAATGAACGGTTCATTACATTTTACTTTGAGCCTAAACACTGGACCAGTACCCTGATTAAAGCTGAGGTGGCGGTTACATCTTGAACAACACGCCACGTGTTGTAGAGGCGTTATGGAAGCATCGCCCCCCCAAAAAATATCCTTTGTTTTACACACTGGAAATTGGCCCTAAATCTGTGACTTTAAGTAACTCTGGGTCTTGTTTAAGTGCGTACACGTTGTATTGTATTGTGTGTGTGTGTATGTGTGTGTGTGTGTGTGTGTGTGTATGTGTGTGTACGTACATGCACACGTAGCAACACATAACTGCACATAAGCGGTTTACCTCTCTGGTCTTCAGTGTGACTAAGCGTGGGGTTAACGGTCACTGCAGCGCCTCGCAGTGACATCATGAGAAGCCTTTTATTAACATCTCTAGTGCTTGCAGGATAGCTGAGTTAATGCCTAACCAAGGTTTTTCACATCTAAAACGCTGTTAGATGTTAGCCTAATTAGTGCAGTAGTTCAGGTTTGTTTTTTACATTTTATATGCAATTCCTCCATTTCTTCCTATTGTGTTTCTTCTTTTTGATCTTCTTGTTTCTTGTTTTTCTTCTTGTTATGATTATGATTATTAGTATTACATGAAGAATCATTGCCCTCCCTGAATGGCTAGGAGGTGATACGACAGAAAGAACAGACATTGTTTGGATTGGTAAAGTGAAAACAGAATAAACCAGGACAAGGGAGAACAGAAACAGTTAAAGACATAGTCATAGTTACATAGTTAGAAAGGCATCCACTGTTAAAGTTAAATCATATACCAAGAGACCTTGCTCCTTTTCCATTCAGCTCACAAGACAGACACACAGAGAGAGACACACAGAGAGATGGAGAGAGAGGGCGAGAGAGAGAGAGAGAGAGAGAGAGAGAGAGCACACTTAAAAACACATTTGCATATTTATTTTTAAGGGGGCCCTACAGTACAAACACACATAAAACCAGGCACACGCACACACACACACACACACACACACACACACACACACACACACACACACACACACACACACACACATGCCTCCCCTCCCCCCACACTGTCTTTTGCCAGTGATCTTTTGTTTTCTTAATTGTCAAATTAAACAGTCAGTGTATTTGAATGGGGCGGCAGGCCCACATATGCCAGCTGCCTGGCCTCTCAATGGAGAGCCTTCAATTCTTACTCATTAAGACCCCAACAATCACCCCCCCCCCCCCCCCCCCCACTCCGCTGGTATTTCAATCTGCCTCAAAAACACACATCCCCAAACAAACACACACAGACATGCACACACACACAGATATGCATGTACGCACGCACACACACACACGCACGCACACACGCACACACACACACACACAGAAACACAATCAGTGTACGAGGAGGTCTGTGTAATCTGCAGTGTGTCATATGGCAGACTTAGATAGAGACCCCCTCTCATCTGGTAACAATCACCTCACAAGCTGCCTGCCTTTTAGGCTTAGGTGTGTATGTATGTGTGTGTGTGCGCACGTGCATGTGTCCCTGTGTGTGTGTGTGTGTGCGCGTGCGCATGTGTCCCTGTGTGTCCCTGTGTGTGTATGTGTGTGTGTCTTTGTGTATGTGCACGCGTGCGTGTGTGCTTATAATTCCCAAGTGCCACCGAAACGCCCCATCCATCCCAGCCCTGTCTGTGAAATATGAAGAAGAGTGATGAGAGAGACACATACAGAGAGACAGAATGGGAGAGAGAGAGAGAGCGAGAGACTAAGGGAGAGGGCTGCGCCCCAAAATGGATGCCTGCCACATGAAAGAGTGGGCGCCTTTATTTTCTTACTTTTTTTTTCTCTCCCTGTGGGTGATTATTCTTTCATATTTATTTGCCCTGTAAATGCTCTGCTTTCTGACCAATCACGCGTCCTCCATTGACCATTATTACCTCCACTTCAGCAGCAGCTGCCTTCTCTCCCAGAGAGGGAGAGAGAGAGAGAGAGAGAGAGAGAGAGAGAGAGAGAGAGAGAGAGAAAGAGAGAGAGAGAGAGAGAGAGAGAGAGAGAGAGAGAGAGAGAGAGAGAGAGAGAGAGAGAGAGAGAAAGAGAGAGAGAGAGAGAGAGAGAGAGAGAGAGAGTTTTGTGCCCGGTCACCCACAGTGATCCACATAATACACACACCTTCACTTTCCCACAGCGGGGATGCGTTTCCTCTCGCATGTAGCTGTCTTGAATGCAGTAAAGACGCTGTGTGATTGGAGGATTGTATGGGTGGGCAGGAACGCCGCGTGGCGTTCGGCCCTTCAGCGCAGAAATTGATGTTGAGAGATATGATACAAATACAAAAAATACAAAAGCTGGTGGTTATTACCTCCAGTCACAAGTTCAGGGCCAAGGCTGGGTGTGCAGTTTTGGTGCTGCTGATTCCCCCCCCCCCCACCCTCGTCGTTCACACTGGAGCGCGGCCATGTGGCTCCGCCCCGTCCCCGTGATTAACAGCGCTCCCGACGGGTCCAGCTTCTAACAAGGTTACGTTTGACGGATGAGACCCCCCTCCGCCGCGGCTCGCTGGGCGTCTGGGAGTGCGTGCTGCTTTATCTACACCCTCACATCAGTCTGGCCCAGGCGCGCCTCATGGAGGAGCAGACCCTAAATCCTAACCTAGACCTACATGCATGCTGTTGCCAAGGTGACGGCAGCCCTAGTGGCTCCAACAGTCGTACACAGAAGATACTTTGTGTTTTTAATTTGAATCATTTAAACTGTTTTATTCAAATATTTTAAATATGTATTAATATTGTTTGATTTGATTTGAATTTATTTACTTTAATTAGTGAGTCAATGTGATTAGTATGTTGGTGATTGGTGGGTTTATTGGGTGTTTAACAAGGTCGTGGTCCCCTAATGCTACGCTTGCGTACGCCCCGCTAATGATACACTGGCAGCCACTGCTAACGTTAGGCTGGTAGACCTCGCTAACGCTACACGCTGCTGTCAGCCACCGCTAACGCTAAGCTTTTCAACACTGCTAATGCTGCGCTGGTGGTCTGCATAGGGATAGCATACTGAGTGTTCCATTAATCCTGCTATGTCGCACATCACCCATTCCAATACACACACAAAGAAAACACACACACACTCACACACACATACTCACACACTCACATACACACACACACACACACACATTCACATAGAGGCAGAGAGACGGAGGGAACGTGAACAAAAGCCACAGCCAAGATAGGAGAAAACTGTAGCAATTATGCACCCAATAAATCAGTCACTCACATATTTCTCGTATATTTCACTGTACACCCACTGCTCTATCCACACACACACACACACACACACACACATTGTCAACTGGCTTATGAAGTGAGCCTGAATTGTGGCACCATGCCGAGAGAGAGAGAGAGAGAGAGAGAGAGAGAGAGAGAGACAGAGACAGAGAGAGAGAGAGAGAGAGAGAGAATCCACCACATTCCATTGTTGGGTGGCGATGGTGGTGTTAAAGTAAGGGGTTGTTTTGTCTCTCTTTCTCTCCCCCCCTCTCTCTCTCTCTCTCTCTCTCTCTCTCTCTCTCTCTCTCTCTCCCTCCCCCCCTCCCCTCATCTGTTTAATACATCAGCCTCTCTGCAGGTCTCTCCAGGTCTGACTGGAAGCTACTCAGGTGTAAGAGGAAGCAACATTTTCTTCCAAGTAACCCCGCTGGATGTTAAGGTCTAGTTAAGGACAGAGTCACTTCCCATTGCTACATCTGACCTCCCCAAACGTATACATTCATTCATACCATAATATCATTTTCATATCAAACGGGTAAATAGTTGCTTTATTCCTCTCTCATGCTCAATAGCTGTTAATGTGTTAATCTACATACAGTAAAATGAAAGGAGATAATAAACAAAACTGATTAACAACAGAGAAGGGGGGGGGGGGTCTGTGTAGTTCATAAGGTCAGAGAATAGGCTGTGTGTGTGTGTGTGTGTGTGTGTGTGTGTGTGTGTGTGTGTGTGTGTGTGTGCGTGCGTGCATATGTGTCTTTACATCCGAGCTGCGCTGGTGGGCAGAGAGCCATACAAGGACCAGACCATAGAAGAAGATTTATGGAAGGAGAGCAGACCTTGCCCGTGTCATCCACAAACCCCACAGATTTAATCTCTGCATTTAAACCTCCCAAGCTTCTCTTATGGGAACCTTACCTCCGCTTTAATAGGGAATCATCACATAAAGTATCTTACCATGGACTTGCACTTTTGTTTCTGAGAGTACATAGTTGTAAAATGAACCTTATTGGGATCACAGTACTACAGGACGTGAATAATGTGGTCGTGATTCTGACTCCAGCACATCTCTTTACATCACTCTCTTTTTTACATATATGTTGGATGTGTGATAGTTTTAAGTTTTAAGAACTTGGGACATCCTTCCTTTCCTGCTGAATTTCAGACACCGAGTACGACGTGTCCCAACCTCCCTTTCCTTAGTTAATCTGTTTCACCAGGAAAGGGGGGAATATATGAAATATCCGCCTGCTTATTCAGTCTTTGATTAAAAATCTGGACTGAACCACTAAATCAAGGTGGGGGTTCTGCACCCGCAACAGCCTTAATCTTATCAAACCTACTACGCTATTTGTCATCGTGAACTGTATTTTGGAGTTAGTTTTAAACGTTCGGTTCACTGTGCGTGACCACATCCGCAGCGGTGGTAGAGTTCTCAAAATTAAAAAGGAGAAGTAATTGATCACCAACTGTAAACGGGATTGATCACCAACTGTAAATTATGTCTTAATTACAATGTCCTCCTCACTCCTCATGCAATGTTGACTTTGACACAACCTTCACACTTTGAAGCCATCACACGCTGGGTCACGGGGGGAAAAAAAAGAAAAAAAGAAAAGGAAAAACCGCTCCCTCCCACCCCTCTGTCTGCTCCAGCTCTCGGCGTCATTAGCAGCGCTTCGTGTGTTGGCCAACGGTGGGAAAATGTGTAAAATTATCAGCAATGACCTCAGCGGGGCTATATGTTCTCCAGCTGGGCTGCCGCTTAACGGTGGCAGCGTCTCGCGGGAGTCAGGCCAGTTTTGAGACTAAACTAATTACTAGTAGGGGGGGGGGGAAAGAGAGAGAGAGAGAGAGAGAGACAGACAGACAGACAGAGACAGACAGAGAGAGATCAAATGAGGACAGTTAGATGAATGGACAGTTTAAGCATAGAGGGGAAAAGGAACAAGTTCTCAACAGCACATGCCTTAACTTCTTTATCTGTCTGTCCTTCGGTCGATCTGTCTGTCTTAGCGAAAATGGATCTGACAGCTGGATGTTGTTTATATATATATATATGTTGGTTCATTTCAGCTCTGATTGCGTCTATGGTCCAGGGCTGGGGGCGGGACTTAATACCTTCTCTCGGTTTTTTCATGCAGGTCTCCCAAACCAAACCCTGGGCGGTCACATTGTGAATCCCCTCGATGGTCCTGTGACCAGCTCTGTAGCTCCCAGCCCAGAGACATGTTCTCTCTGTCATAAACAAATCCTATTCTGTCATAAAGCAAGACCCCACCTGGTTATGTCTCTTTCCCCTGCATAACACCAGCTTACACAGTAAGCACGTCTGTGTTTATTTCAGGGAAAATAATTTTGGGTCCAATCTGCTCCTGGACACTTTGTCACGACAAAGAGTTGCACTACAACAACCTGTGTGTGTGTGTGTGTGTGTGTGTGTGTGTGTGTGTGCAATAGCATAGTGTTTCTGTGGGAGTATGTATGTGTGTATCAGCATTTTGTGTGTGTGTGGGTATGTGTTTCAGTGTATTGTGTGTGTGTGTGTGTGTGTGTGTGTGTGTGTGTGTGTGTGTGTGTGTGTGTGTTGGGCGGTTGATTCCTCATGTCAACAGTTGCTGAATGGAAAGCAGACATTTGAGCTCAGTGACGATTGTTTGCAATCAAGTCGTGGGGAATGTGTTTGTATATGTATGTATATACTGTATGTGTGTGTGTGTCTGTGTGTGCGCATGTGTGTGTGTGTGTGTGTGTGTGTGTGTGTGTGGTTTTGTCTGTCTCTGAGAGGACGAAGCAGAGAGTGGATGGATGGACGACGTGTTTACCTAAACACTAGTGTTACAGATGACACACCGTTCTACTCCTATCTGAGAAACCATCTTCTACAAAACCTGGAGGAGAGTGTAAAGTGTGACAGAAGAGTTTTATTTTCATTAACTTTTTTTCCTTTTCCTTTCCTTTTTTTACGTCTTTCTTTTTTTCATTATTTTTCTTCCTCTCTCTCTCTCCTTGGTGGAGTGTCAGGTAGGGCTGTCTATAGCGCTGACTGGACCGTGGGCGTCGTGTTTCGCTCCATGTCTTTAATATTTGATGGCCTTAGCAGCGCCACCAGTGCTAAAACATTTACACACCTATTGATCACATGGCTGGATGGAAAACCGGTTTGGACCACCCCCACCAGACCAGACTCAAGACATCAAACTTCTGGCCTTTGGATGGTTGCGCTACAGCCATAGCTTGATTTACCATTTGTCAGTGCGGATCAGCCTATGTGTGCTGATGTGTGTGTGTGTGTGTGTGTGTTCGTGTGTAGCGTAGGTGTAGCCTGTCTTGGCAGCCATGTACCAGGGTTACTCCCCATCTCCTGAATCCGCTGTGGAAATTATTACCTGCGGAGTTAGCTCTCCTTCAAAGAGCGCCCCCTTAAATTCCACCCCTCGCTGCCAAGTCATCTGCAAACCTCCCAGCTCAGCGTTAGTGGACTTCAATGTCACACAAGACTTGTGGTTCCAGGAAAAATAAACTTTTGCATTCAATCAAGCATTGTGCGTGGTGCTTTAAAGAGTAACGATACACTAAAACCAAACCCTCAGGGACAGCACCGCCGCTGGTAGAACAGGATATTGCTAAGGTTGTTGCTGATTGGTGCCAGGTTATGTCACTCACCAAACAAGCCACGGGAACGGACACCAATTGGGTGTAATTTGAACCAATCAGAAAACAGCGCTGTCTCTGCTTGGTGCTGTCCGTCACTGTCATCTTACAGTGTAGCCCAAATAAGAAAATCTTATGTAATTCTAGAAGGGAAAAAATACAATTTAAAGAATTGTGTTATAAGAATATTGTAAGAAAGTATCACAAAAAATGTCCCCTTGCAATCCTCCTTCATCACCTCCCTCATGTTTCCATAGGAAGTACATTTCATAGAGAAGGGGAACAGCCCTGGATAATTTGATTGTATAGTTGGTGCTGTCGTTGTTTCCTTGATCAAAGGAAGAACGAACGACAGGGCAGACAGATGTTAGGATAAAGCGAGGTGGAACGTTACGAGTGTTGTAATGTACGGACGGTATGTCTTAGATTATTATTATATTATTATTAGTATTGTTGTCATGGTAATGTGTGTCTGGCACCTGACGGTGGTGGAGTAAATGAGATCAAACGTGAGCCAGTTCAGTTAGTTCATGCCAAGTGTGCTCCGAGACCTTTGTTGAGAAGGGTGTCTTGACGTGGGCATCTCTCGCCCATGGCAACAGACACGGAGAGGAGCACACCACAGGGTCCCAGCTGAGGTTAACACAACACCTCCTACACCATTAGTGTGCATACATCACGGCGAGGATAGATGTTGGATAAAGAAGGGTTGGGTAATATAATAGCAACGTGGCACGAAGATTCGACATGGTCCGATATTGTGAAATGTGCTGGGTGTTCTTTGATTAGGTGTCATTGCAGTAAGACGATCCAATCTGATGACCATCTCATCAACAATTTTTTTTTCAACTGTTCTTAGGGTACAGAGAACATGTCTGGTCACAATGGCGTATAGATGATGATGTAAAGTCAAACATACAACAATGGTCATTGATTGTCAATATTACCTCGCTCTAATATGTGCTAAAATACACACAAACAACCGTACACACACACACACACACACACACACTCCCGCACACTCACACATAGACAAGGCAAGCGTGTCGCACATCATCCTGCTTCACTAGGTCTGAAACGCTGTCCAACCAGCTGTTTGGTAAGTGTGTGTGTGTGTGTGTGTGTGTGTGTGTGTGTGTGTGTGTGTGTTTGCCTTTGTTTAGGACTGTATTCAAAATCCAGATGTTGTGCTGCTAGTCTCCTCCTGTTAGGAACCACTGAAATGTCCATTTAATCTGGAGGACCTTTCTTCTTCTATTGTCCTCTGAACTGCCTCTACACACACACACACACACACACACATACACACACACACGTGCATGCATGGACAAATATACACACACTCACACACGCACATGCACACACACACACACACACACACACTCACACTCACACACACCTGCATGCACATACGCACACACAATGTACTATCAAGACACACATGTGGACACCAAATGCAAAGTCACACAGACATATGGACATACACATGCACATACACTGATACACAGAGAGAAACACGCGCACGCACAAAATACACACAGATTTGTCTGTCACAGTGGGTAGTCCTGGTAAATCACACCTAATCATGTTTGATTGACAAATGTCCCCTTTGTCCTTGTTTGAAATGAGGTTCACCTAGCCCAGTGAATGGAAAAACAGATTCATTATAACAGAGCCAAGAGGAGGGGGAGAGAGAGAGAGCAAGAGAGAGCGAGAGCGAGAGAGAGAGAGAGAGAGAGAGAGAGAGAGCAAATTGAGCCCTGTGCTGTTCAGAATCATAGTATCTGTCTGCCTTTGTGACTGTCTGTTTGTCTCTCTGTCTGTCTGCCTGTCTGCATGCCTGCCAGCAGAGATGGCTGATGATTTCAACAGGTTTATTCAGTACTGCGTAATGCGGACCCAATGAGCGTGTCTCTCAAAAAGGCTTTCACCCACGTTTCTATCAATGCGTGTGTGTGTGTGTGTGTGTGTGTGTGTGTGTGTCCTGGGCCTTGGTACTGTAAAAAACTTTTATTGAATCTGTGGTGAAGGAGCATACAAATCTGTGTCTGCAAATCTGCAGTGACTGCAGTATGTGTGTGTGTGTGTGTGAGAGCATGCATGTGCATGTATGTGTGTTTCTGTATGCACTAATGCAATCCTTTATACATATCATCAGGAGCAGTTCCATCCAGTTCTCATTCCTTGTGTCTCCTGTGCCTTAGCAATGACATACCTGTTGTCCAATCACAACGCAGTTTGTTATAGTGAAACTATACAGCCACAGGAACAATGCTTTGCGTGTCCCTAATGGTTTTAACAGTTATAAACTACACACACGGCACACAGTGTTGATGACATGTCTGAATCTATTAAGTCAGTGTATGAGCTCAGTGTTTCCATTGTTTTTAATGCAATACAGAGAGCAGAAGGTGGGCCAATATACTCAGCCAGGCCCGACGTGTTAGGATAGTACAGACTTGAGCTTATAATGTAGCTGAGAGTGAAAAGAGTATAGCAATGGTGGGGAAATGGTACGGTCAATATGTTAACATGTAAACATGTACGTAAACATAGCACCTGTCCATGTGGTCAATGTGTTAAGTGTGTGTTTCTGACATGGTGGGTCATGCCTTCTGAGAGATTGGTTGCCTAAATCCATTGTTTTATGTGTGTGTGTGTGTGTGTGTGTGTGTGTGTGTGTGTGTGTATGTGAGTGTCTGTGTGTGTGTGTGTGAGCATTGACTGCTCTGCCTATCGTCTCGTGCAGAACTTCCGTTTCCATACCTAACAATAGTGGAGACTTCCTGGTGTATCACATCATTTCCTGTCATATTTCTAATACAGTCTCACACCCCAGAATCCGCCCTTGAGAATTTGGCAAAAAAAAACAAAAATAATGAAGAATAGAGCATATTTGAGCACAAAGCGAGGTATTATAAATCTTGTAGATACAATCAGTTATTTCCATGAACTGGCAAAACTAATAGGCCACATCCTAAATTAAATAAAAGAATGAATAAAGTAAGCATATGAACCATTTGCTGCCGAGTGAAATCAGCTGGTTGTGTGCTGGAGCGAACCAAAAACACTGCTAATGAACACTGCTTACACAACCACACACGCACGCACACACACACAGACACACACACACACGCTTGCACACAGACACACACACACACAAACACACACACACACACATACAGTAAATAACAGTGGACTGTCATGCTTCCTGTCTTCAGAGTATAGCAACAGTAATGCATGTGGTCACATGACATGTGTGTGTGTTGACGTGTGTGTGTGTGTGTGTGTGTGTGTGTGTGTGTGTGTGTGTGTGTGTGTGTGTATATATAAATGTGCATTCATGCATGGTGGGCTAGGAGAGGGATTAAAAGTCATCTTCTTGTTTTATGAGTCCCTGACAGAAAGGTCTGTGGTATGCCGAGAATCCTCGTATGTATTCAGACTATTCTGGGCCATGTGTTTGTCCGGTTTCTTGTGGGTCTCGACTTTAAGGTTGTCGTACTCAACAAATAGGTTTGCAAAAATGCAGTGCATTTTCATTCCTGTTAAATATATAATCGTATAAAGTACAATTGGATTTCAAATATCATTCTTTTTTTTTTTTTTTTTTAAATAATTGCAAAATCTGAAGGACATATTTGAGATTTTGTGTCATCATTTAAGAGACTTCTCCTCCAATCTGTCCAGCTTCACGGATCAAAAACATCTTGACCTAGTGTCTATAAAGCTAACCACCCGGTCTCCAACCTGGGGTCTGAATAGCCTCATCGTTCTATGTCTTGCAGCGCGGCTTGTTAAAGGACGACGGTGCTAGCTTATTACACAATGCTGACATGGCAACCCAGGACAGCGCTTCAATCAGGAAGATGTTATCCGGACACACATCAAGCCGCCTCCTCGTCCCTGGGACGACCAGAGGATGTGGGACCATAGCGGCAGAAGCTAAACCAATCTGAATTTGTGTGGAGATTCTTAGGCTCTGAGGCCCCTCAGCTGAATGAACATGTTCCCCTAGCGCACAGTGAGACAGGGGCCCTTGTCTCATTACATGCTGATATGAGCTGCCATGTGGACAGGAACATAATAAGTGTGTGTGTTTGTGTGTGTGTGTGTGTGTGTGTGTGTGTGTGTGTGTGTGTGTGTGTGTGTGTGTGTATGTGTGTGTGTGTACACCATGAGCTCATCTTTTACTTTCACGTAACAGAGCACCACAATGAGTAACAAGGATGATGTTGATGAACATTTAGCCAAGTAATCACGTTGAAGCTGTGTGTGTGTGTGTGTGTGTGTGTGTGTGTGTGTGTGTGTGTGTGTGTGTGTGTGTGTGTGTGTGTGTGTGTGTGTGTGTGTGTCTTCCCTTGCTTTGCTCTTCATCAGCGTAAACCTGATCCTGCTCTGTTAGCAGGTTAGGGAAGACTCTGGAGAGGAGGGTGTGGAATGATGTCAAGATCACATTTTGCCGCATCCAAACACTTGACAGTGACAGTGTGTGAATGTGTGTGTGTGTGTGTGTGTGTGTGTGTGTGTGTGTGTGTGTGTGTGTGTGTATTTTCCATGTATCTTTTTCAATGTATTTTTGTGACAAAAACTACCACCACAAAAAAAATAGAGAGAGAGCGAGTCCATGTGATTGTTTAGTATGTGTTTGTGTTTGTGTGTGTGTGTGTGTGTGTGTGTGTGTGTGTGTGTGTGTGTGTGTGTGTGTGTGTATGTATGGATGTGTGTGCATGCCTGTGTGCCTATGTGTGTTTGTGTGTGTGCATGCCTATGTGTGTGTGTTTGTGTGTGCATGCCTATGTGCCTGTGTGTGTGCCTGTATGTGTATAGCGTAACATCTCTGGTGCCAGTGTGTGCCATGAGGCGAGTGTTGGTGATTACCGGGCGCTTCAAAGCGGTGAGGCACGGCAGCAGGAATGCTTCAGTTCTTCTGTGGCCCCCGGGGTCCTCTGGTGTCGGCCATGTTGTTCCAGAGAACAGCGAGAGAGGGTAGGTCTCCAGCTGGCATGGAGACAGGAGACAGTGAGGAAAGCTACAAAAGGAAAGGGACGGAAAAGTGTTTCACAACAAAGACCAAGTGGTAACCACAGAGGAGAAGTGTGCCATTAAAGCAACATATTCATGGGGTCTGGTCGTGAAGCTGTTTTTAAGTTTAGAGTTTGGGTTTGTGGAGTTTGGGCTTTTGTGGTTGTGCTACAAACCGCAGGCCGGCTCCCCTTTCCTCACCGATCTGAGAGTGTGAAGACGTTGCACGTTGTTAAGGTTAAGGTTTCTATGGGGGTTAAGGTTAAAATGGGATAGTATTACAGATATGCATTGTATGTGATGATTCCTTCGATTTCTTCTCTTCTTTTGATAGAAATAGTCATGTTCTAATATAATGTAAGATTGAGTGGAGTGTAAGATTTCTTCTCTCACTGTGAATATAGTGTTGTCTATTGTATTGTTGGTAAATACAAAGCTCAAGCAAATGTATTCAAAATCACTTTTTGTGTTCTGTTATTTCTGTTGTTCAAAAATTAGCACAATGAAAAACATTTTAAATTAATTTAAAATCAGGATAATGTGACCGAAAAGCATTGTACACACAGCTTAGGAGAGCCTTAATATGTCAGTCAAGGTAAAGACGTTCATAAAAAATAAAAAACAACAACCGAACAAGACAACAAAATGTGCTGCATCAGAAACACACCCTAGTAGAGTCATTATTCAGTGTTAAGAATATTGCTCACGCCGCTGTAACGATCTCCCGGGCCAGTGGAGACACTTTGTCAATAAGCGGGATTAACATTGTCAATAGCAATGGTAGAAAAAAAAAATGGAAGAAGACACACAAAAAAGCAAAAAACCAAGTTGGAGGGTTTTTGTGTTGTTTTTTTTAAGAGAAAAAAAAGAGGGAGATTATCTGTAAGTAAAACCAATGCACATCTTTGTGAGAGATGGGAGAAAGAGGCTCGTTGAAAGACACCCAGTGTAGCGGCGTAGAAACGGAGGGGCCGGAACAGGAAGAGCCCGGCGCTGCGGCGGCGTGGCCCCGGCCCCTCACACACAAGGCGCCATTGTGCACGTCTGTACTGTCGCGTTAACCGCTTCTGACAGGCCTGTTTGGACTGGCCCCTCGGGGACCAATGTGTTGAGGGTAGAAATTTGCAGGGGCCCGTGTTGTTTTTTTACATGGTCCAATGCAGCTGCTGTTCCCCCCCCATCACCCCTCTCGTCATGCTTGGTTCATACGTGACAGAGGACGTGGAAGGATGCTTTGGGGGGGTGGGGGCCGGTCCTCCACACTTCACACATGGTGGATGTTGGGAGCAGGCATCCATATCCGTATTGAGACGGTGCTACTGTAGGGCTGGGCGATATGGATGTGGAGTGTGTGCTGTTGATGGCTGGTTTACAGCCTCACCTGGCCTGAGTCACACTGATTGGACTCTGGCTGGGTGGGGCTGCACACCTGGGGTGCAGAGCAATCATGGCACCCAGGATAAACCAGCTATCACCACACACACTCAGGAGAGAGACACTGTCATGGCAGCACGTTACATCTGCTCAGCATATAACATCTCGCCATCTCCAATAAATGAATATTTAATTCAGCTACAACCTGTGTCTTGTGTCGGAGGGCCCCAGCAAAAGCCAGTTATGTGGGGTGTGGCAGCAAACCACTGCTACAATGGACAACTGCGAATATTGATATTTTTGACCAATTATATCTATAGCAACAATAGTGTAGGGTTGACTATTAGTGCTTTCACAAAAATATTTACACAATGAGATTTTTGATAAATTATTATCAGTAATGTGGATATAATGACTAAGTGGGTAAAGGCAAATCATAGAACAGCTAGAACAGTCTGGTAAGTTCAGAAAATGACATCACTTTACTGTAATGCAGCCTTTAAAACCAGGAAAAGACAACACTTATGTCATATCATGATATTACGATATCCAAATATCTAACACGATATCTAGTCTCATATCACGATATCAATATAATATGTATATATTGCCCAGCCCTACACTGCTGCAATGTATCCTCATACAATGGCTCATATGATATATTACAAAAAAGTTTTCCCGTGCATAATCCTACGAATATCCAGCGAATATCAAGCTCCTGCAGTGCAGAACAACAAAAATGGCGGACATGGCTTTTATTCTCAGTGGAAAATGCAATATTTTAAGATAGTTTCGGCATTAAAATGTGTTTTCATAACATTTCTAGCAAGAAATGTGCATTTCATTTTCATAATCTTTGTTCGGTAAATGTATATGATCTTTAGTTTGTTAGTTATTACGAAGATTCGCTAAGCCTGGAAGGATTCTTTTAATTAATATATTTATTTAGGGTTAGGTTTAAGGTTAAGGTAAAGTTAGGGTTAGGGTTCAGGTTAGGGTTAGGGTTAACGTTAGGGTTAAGGTTAGGGTTAGGGAAAAATTGTGCATAACTTTTCGTAACATATCATACAAATGTTTTATGAGACCAGCCTGGCTGCTGTAATATTTATGTGTGGGTTAGGGTTAGGGTTATATGGTGGTGTTCCTCTCTCTTTGAACAGCTGTGAGCTGTTAGCATGTCGGCCACACTTGGTGGACTGAAGGTTTTACACACGTTAGTGTGTTTGTGTGTTACATGATAACGTATGAGCACGGGTGTGCGTTTATGACCACTCTTGTTGGTATTGTTGGCTTGTTGTGTGCGTGAGTGTGTGTGTGTGTTTGTGTGTGTGTGTGTGTGTGCCACCTAGACAGCTTTGCTCAATCCAAGTTGGAATTGTCATGTGCAAACTCAACAGTGGGGCGAGTAATGGAAGAGAAAACCAATAGGGATGAAAGAACAGCTGAGATGTCACTTTACTCTCCATGCTGATCATCTCCATCAGCTTTTACATGCTTCTACATTTATTCTGTCATCCCTTAATCTCTCTCTCTCTCTCTGTTTCCATCCAATATTCCCCTTTTATTTTCTTAGTCTTCTATTATTTCCTCTATTTTCTCCAACTCTGCTGTCTTTTTTGAGGTGGGCTGAATGTGACCCTGGGAGGGGGGAGGGGGGGGGGATTGCTGTCTAAAGCTTCCTACCCACTACACAACTTTTAAAGTCGGGGCTGACTTCGGCAGAACACACTACACGACTGTTCTTGACGATCAGTGGACGACTACCTGGGAACATGCAGGGGTACACACATGAAAACTCTGCTATCCCATTATCCGCACCTTCTCTAAAAAACTCGCCAATTCTCCCAGGAACACGGCAACTCACGTTGACAGGAAACACATTGGACAATGCATCTTGACACGTTTGTAGAATGTGTAGAAACTGTAGAAACTGTACGAGTTGTTGTTGTAAACAGTGAACACAATCCAAGGTCGGCGGCAAAATCGCATGTCTTGAGACCCCCCACACTACACGACAATCAGAGCCAACTTCACCCCCCCCCCCTCCTCTTCTCTCCCGTCTCCCCGACTGAGCTGGCGGCCCTAGAATCGGCGGGTTTGTTGCCTAGTATGTAGGAGCCTTAAGGTCCACCAGCACTGCGCGAGCCATAGTGTGTGTGTGTCTGTGTGTGTGTGGGGGGTCAAGGGTTACAGATGGTTGAGAACAGAAGCAGCCTAGAGATGGAGATCAAGTACGCTGTTGACAGAGAATGTGTCTCCTTATCAAAAAATCCATATTACATATCAAGATCAAAATATAAAATCAATATAGGCGAGTCATGAGATAGTGTGAGTCTGGTGAAATTGCGATATTAACCGCGTTGCCCCCTTTTCCTGGTCTTCAAAGGCTATCCGATGTCTTTGGTCTCACCGGGACCAGAATGGAATATGTATTCCACATCCCATAATATTCTGCATCCCTGTCATCTTCTCCTGAAACCCAAATCCAATCAGCAGATGCTTTGATCTGCTCTGAGCCTCTCCGACACTACCTCCAACCTCCACCTCCACACCACCTCTCTGACTGAGGTAGCCTGAGTGTGACCAGCCAGATAGGGCATCATGTGATGCCGAGACCCGACCCTGTCCCGCTAGCTCGGTGTTAGCTCGGCGTTAGCACCTCTCGTTAGCGTCTCCCACCATCAAACGCTTTGGCTTATACTGCGTCGGGGGTCTGCTCACCGCGTGACTCAGAAGCTAATCTCTCCACCTAGCACTCCCCCTCACTACGGCTACCTCCATTAGCTTCATTAGTGCCTTTTACTGGAGAACATTGTATCTTACTCTCTCTCTCTCTCTCTGTCTCTCTCTCTCTCTCTGTCTCTCTCTCTCTCTCTCTGTCTCTCTTTCTCTTTCTCTAGAGAGGAAAGTCATCCTCTGTAGTATTTTGTATAGTTTCTTGTGTAGTTTTTCTTTTCTCTGTTGTGTGGTGACAAATGTGTTTCCCCCAAGGGGATCAATAAAGTGTATCTAATCTAATCTAATCCATCTAGCTATCTGGTCTGTCTGTCTGTCTGTCTGTCTGTCTGTTAATAACAGTTATTCCAGGTATTGGCTCCACAATTTAATATCCTCCCTGATCCACCTGTGGTATAACATCACCCATGGCACTTTGACAGTGAAGAGGGAACTCAGTTCACGCACTCTTCCTTGCTTTCCCTCACCCAATCCCTTTTTCCTTTCCTCCCCCTTCCCCCCACCCTTATATTGGGATATCGTATTTTTTTTATTGTATTCACAGCTTCTCAACATTCCCAAACAGTGGCGGTGAAGCCTTCAACATTCCTCTCAGTACCTGAGGGAAGCTGTGTTTTCTTTGGGAGACAATGCAGCCCGGGTCTTCAGGTCTTTCTGCCCGGCCTGGTGTCAGCGGGGAGGAGTGTGTTTAAAGCGCTACTACTGTTGCTGCCGCTGCCCTGCTTGTTCTGGCAGCAGGGCTTTTATTTTGTTGAGACGTCAACTTCCCGGGGAGCCGAATGATGAAGTGTGGGCACGCAGGTGATTTAGGGCCTCGCCGTTTCCACACTCTGTCTGTATGGGCTCGATCGCTCAGGCTCCTTTTACATCCATCTGTCCAACTCTCTCTCTCTCTCTCTCTCTCTCTCTCTCTCTCTCTCTCTCTCTCTCTCTCTCTCTCTCTCGCTCTCTCTCTCTCTCTCTCTCTCTCTCTCTCTAGGGCAGCATCACGCATGGCCAATGTGTTTTTCTTGGAAATTCCTTGTGCCTGAGGTAGCCAGGAGGTGAAGATAGTGTGTGTGTGTGTGTGTGTGTGTGTGTGTGTGTGTGTGTGTGTGTGTGTGTGTGTGTGTGTATGTGTGTGTGCGTGTGTGTGTGTGTGTGTGTGTGTGCACGTGTACGTTGTTTGCTTTCAATTAGAACAACTGCATTACCGACTTAACTTAATTACCCTGGGTGTCCCCTGGGTGTTTTTGCTTCGTTTCGCTACAGATTTTCACAGAGTGTCCCCCGCTGGTAGTTTGAACCCATAATAACCATGGTCAGGGACTGTCTGTTGTGTTCATAGTAACAGTTACCTGGTGGACTGTCTTCTGTTCGTAATAATGGTACCTGAACCAAACAGAAAGAATTAGAACATGAGGTCACAACACATACAGGGTTAAAGTCTGCTCTCTGGAGTTCCCTCTTGTTCAAAGTGGTGCTGGCGGTGCAGAGTACTACAGGCAGAGGATATGGGGGGAGAGAATAGAGAGGAGGGATGGAGGGAGAGAATGAGGAAGGGAGGAGAGAATGGATGGAGGGAGGGAACAGAAAATGGATGGAGGGAGAACGGGAAGGAGGGATGGACAGAGAATGAATAAGAGCAGGCATAGAGGGAGAAAAGGGATGGAGAGGTGGAGGGAGATAAGATAGAAGGGAGGGGAGAGAAGATAAGGGAAGGAGGGAGAGGAGATTGAACGGATGAATGAAGAGAAGAGGAGGGACGTAGGAAGAGGAGAGATGAAGGGAGAGAGGATAGAGAGGAGAGGATGGGGCGGGGGTAATGGGGAGATGGGAGCTCTGAGCTTTGAGAGGGAACAGTACATCCAGGCGATAGCTCGGTGGCCTTGTGTAATCCTGGAGAAAGCACCTTGGCTCTGGGACCGGACCTGAGCGGACCGCAGGTGCTCCAGGGATCTCTACGTTTCCCATGTTCCTCCGCTCTCATATACTCTCCTATTCTCTCCTATTCTCTCCGAACGCAGGAAATTAATTTACCGCTGATAAGCTCACTTTTTAGCCCCTCACGCTGTGTAAGGGAATGTAATGTTAGTGTCTAATATCCTAAGGCATTAAGCATGCACGCGTGTAACTGCACTCACACGTACGACTACACTACAATATGACACACACATAGTTGTGGAAGCTCTTTGGATAGGTCAATGAGGCTTAATGGTGTGTGTGTGTGTGTGTATGGTGTGCATTCTTCCTACCACTATCTTGTTTGTTTTAACACGTTTACACAGTGTACGAGGAAAATGACACACACAGACACACACACACGCACACACTAGCAACAGTTGTAATGAATTGTGTGGTCATGGTGTGCAAACTAAATAATTTAACCCCTTAAACCGTTTGCATTTGTATTACTATTGACCCAAGGAGCACTTTGACACACACACACACACACACACACACACACACACACACACACCGTCCATATATCTCTCTTAATAGTCCCCAGATTGGTGAACCAATCAGTGACTCAGGTTGTGGGTCATGGGGAGTTGAACACAGGGAGGAAGCGAGGGGGTTGTTGGGTAATGTAGTTATCATAGCTGGCTGCTAGGGGCCTAATCAACGTAAATCAGGAGAAGATCAATTGAGCCGCTTAACTTTATTGTGATTTTGTGAATTTGGAGCAAAGACTACAGCCACACATGGCTAAATAAACACAAACAAAGTAACAAACACAGACACACGCCAAATTACCCATGAACACAAACAAAGACACAGGAACACACACACACACACACACACACACACACACACACACACACAAGCACACAGACACACACACGCACAAGCGCAAACTATGCATATTCCTGCCCAGTAATGATCTATTAACCCATCCCACATACACACACACACACACACACACACACTATTTCAACTATAATATATATAACTATAACTAACTATAATATATCTAATATATAATATTATAATAATATTGAATTACTGTTGCATTTGGGAAAAAGGCCATCTTTGTTTTGTTCAGTAGCTAATATACTATAATTTATGTTATGTATGTAAACAGGGGACTTCAGGAATATTTTTTGCTGAAAGTAGTAGTACTGAAGTAGATTTTTTCTGAGTGCATCAAATGTGCTTTCAAGTGTTGCTGTAAATTTTAATTTGCCTGAGAGTCTTCGTAATACATGTGTGAGTGTGTGTCTGGTGTCGATGTGTGTGTATGTGTGTGTATGTGAGTGTGTATTTGGGACCATATACAGTGTAAAGTGAGTATTTTTCAGTGTCCCAGCGTGTGTTCTTAGTGGTTTCCTGTCCGGGTCTTCACCCTCCAAGGCCCTCTGGTCGGACTTTACAACTCTACCCTGACCTGCGCTATATGATTACGCTGTCTGTTACTCTAGGGAAGCTGAAGCCCCACACACAAACACACAGATACCACACACACACACACGCACACACACACACACACACACACACACACACACACACACACACACACACACACACACACACACACACACACACACACACACACACACACACACACACACATACACAAGCATCCACACACACACACACACTCACATACATACCCATTTCTTTCTGTCCTACATTATACTTCAAATGTTTCACCCATTCTCTCTCTTTCTCTCTTCCTCTCTCTCTCTCTCTCTCTCTCTCTCTCTCTCTCTCTCTCTCTCTCTCTCTCTCTCTCTATCTGTCACTGTCTCACTGTCTCTCTCTCTCCTTCCATTTGTCTGAATGAAGATGAATAATTCTTCCCTAAATGAAGGCCAATATGTTGTTTCTTCAAGATAGCAGGTGGTATTCCACCCATTAGTGTGACTTACATTCATGTGCTGTCATGGGTGAACTGTTGATCAGACACACACACACACACACACACACGCACACGCACATATATTAATACACACACAAACACACACACATACACACACACACATACACACACACACACATACACACACGCACACACACACACACACACACACACACACACACACACACACACACACACACACACACACACACACACACACATACACAGACACACACACACACACACATCCTCACACACACACACATACACACACACACACACACTCACACACGCTCACCCACCCTCACACACACACACACACACACACACACACACACACACACACTACAGAACCTCCGGATAGGTCTGCCGAGGTCAAGGAAAGAGAGAAAGGCGCAGCTGGAGGCTGTTTTGACCTTTGACCCTTGGAGCCCATATTGATTTAATCACTCTGACTCTGAAGCCTACACACAGCGGAAGTCCATACAATAAAAGCACACATCCATAAACAAGCTGATAATAATTCCTAACCGCTCTGGTTTACCGACCTGAAACATGACTCCAATGTACATGTTTGGATCACTATAGGCTCTTCCTACGTTTATTTGCACAAGGGAAAGAAGGAGATAGCTTAGTCTGTCCCCCGGCAAAACTCAGTTTATAGTATTGATAAACATACTCAGCTTCATTAGGCTAAACCTCCCACATAGCAGTGTGTTGGTTTATGTATTGGGAAATAAAATGGCAGTTAAATATAAATGTTTGTAGAAACTGAAGAAGGCTGCAACCAGACGGGAAAGCCATCCGTCCATCTCTATAATCACCCAGACTTTCAGATGGGGGGGGGGCTTGTGTTTTTTAAAGTGCCTACCTCCACGGGCACATACGTTGGTACATGTGTTGTATTCTCTCACTGGGATTGCACATATAAACAAGTGTGACTACAGTACAACAGTTACAAAAGTGAAGCAAGCACAACAAGTTAAAGGTTGCATCATATCCTAAATCCTTGTCTCTTCGTATCACCAATGGAACTAAGATTCATTGTTCATTTGTTTTGTTTTTTCTTTCTTTACTTTAAGTCATCTACTGTTCCCAGAAAAGTAGAAAAGTTAACTGTCTGGAACTGTCTATTTTACTTGGCTGGCTTTGTTGACTTTTCCAGGTCTACTTGGCAGCGCCAATTTGCACATCCAAAAATGTATCAAACCCCACTTTCACTGACGTGTTCCTCCTGCCAACTTCATTGTTTAGGAACAAATAAACTATTTAAAAGGTTGTTGGCAGAGGCCTACGAACGCTGTTGCTGACACAGGGGACCAATGGACTAATCACATTCAAAATGGATGAATTCCTCAGCTTGTCTTCTCTGACAGCGCAGCTTACGGTTGCCACAGGGAACCAAGGAGGCCATGATATAACTGTCCCCAAGGCCAGCAGGGAGCACATTCAGGAAGTATGACTAAGTGGGCGAACGGGCCAAGGCTTACGTTCTCCATTTTACTTTGCAGGAGCAGAGCTGGACTGTAGCGCGAAACAATGCCATCTGTGTATAGTTTATTGTGCATAAGGTTGTTGTGTTGAAGGTCTGTGTTGAACAGTTGTACTACGACTACTATGAGTTATCGCACTTCTAAACTAGTTATGTTTCTTCTAAACTAATACAAATTTCACCAAAGACAACACACATGGTTGACCCTTACATTTTCACAGAGGCAAACAAAGCATAACATTTGTAACCACTTTTTCTTACCTAACTGTGTTATTGTGGAGATGATATGCAGATGATAGTAATAGTAGGTAAATGAGTATTCATTCTGTGGAGTCAGTGACTTCTGCCATCCAGCTGTGTCTCAGCTGTTTGCATATCGGCCCGTTCCAATAAAACATATTGATCTCCCTCTCAGTCTGTGCTGCTCTCCCAGATGGAGACTAATCAATACGCATGATCACTACTGCTTTACTCAGCCTGAATAACCAAAAGAGGCATGCTGGCTAATGGGATGAATATTCACAATGATTTCTATACTGGAACACAAACGCACATGCACGCCATGCACGCACACACACATGCACACACACACACATGAACACACATACACACATGCATACATCATGAACACACACACACATGCACACACACACAAAATGGGTGCACACATAAAATAAAATATAGCAATTTGTACATGCTCAAAGCCTACAAATTGAATCCTTGTGCCATATCCTTGTGACAAAGTGCAAAAAAACAAAAACAAATTGGAAACCATAACCGGCCACAAGATTCAAAACCCCCAAATTCCAACTACCTGTTGACAATTACAAACTCTCTGGTTGGTCTGTGACGCCCACGCCCTTGTTAGAGAAAACACACTGCTGTGAAAACCTCCATAGAGGAGAATGAAAGACAACAAAGTCCTCTTGCTGTCACTTATTTTTCTTTTAGTGGATAAACCGCTAAAATGGCCATTCTTATTCATACACGTCCGCACCCACAGTGGTGCGTCTAAACTGGGACACATTCCTGGGGCTTAGCGACAGACGCAGCTAACTAAAAGTGCGCTGCTGTTTCATTGTTGCGGTCTGGCATTCAGGGTCTGTGATGTGGATTCGTAAGCGGGGGGGAAAAGACCCTATTAGCAATGTGCAGCCAATTAGTGAAGACAGTGCAGGCAACACCTTGGGGTTCTTTACTTGTAATATTTCACCACTGGTTTTCACTCCTCTCGTCATTCATCTTGACACTGTCCTGTCAGCCACAAACCCTCATGTCACTCGGTTTAGAGGACACACCACTTTTAGCTAATGCTAGCTTCACCGTCCTGCTTTGTGCACGCCTCCACTCCTTTAATTACACTTTTATCTTCATCCCCCACAACTAAATTACAACCGCTGGATAAGGAGCAGCAATTATACTGGTGACTTATGCACTTCTTGGTGCAAAATTCTCCCTGTAAAACAAAATGGAAGACTCAAAAGTAATTTCTCCTTCCATATCTTTTGGCGTTGTAGCTTAGCAATGCAATATAATGATAATTTAAAATGCTGTTAGTTTTAATCCATCATATTTCTAAATTACTATTGAAATTGAAAAACTGATGTCTAATTGCTTTTCCATTAAATAAAACTTAAAATGAAAAGGAAATCCATAATCGCTACATAATGGAACTACTCATTACAGGGGATTTAAAGATGCATTTTTGTCTTCTACTAATTATTCTGATTCTTAATATGAATATTTAAAAGTAGTTATTTACCAAGTTGGTGATGGCTTTGTCCAAATGATCAGCATACTCAGCTGCACACACACACACACACACACCCACACGCAGGGCCGCATGTACGCATGCATGCATGCACACACACACACACACACACACACACACACACACACTGAGACTTCACAGGTATGGTGATCTGGTGAGGGTCTGCAGCCCTGGGGGCGGGGGTCAGACAGGATGAGTCAATCCAGACAGTTCAATTAATATTGAACAGGGAGGTAATAATAATACGGCAGATTTTAGAAGGAAACCGCTTCAGACAGCTCTAAATTGTTTATGTGAAATTCCCTTTTAGGACGAGTGACACACACGCACACATACACACACACACACACACACACACACACACACACACACACAGAAACACACACACACTGTTTTCATAATATCTCTACACTCTTCGGGCTAGTTGACCTCATCTCCTTGTTCTTCTTCTCGACCCCAACCACCGCTGTTGGCTTATTATTCTCCTCTGACCTCTGTCTTAACCTCTGTCTTAACCTCTGTCTTAACCCCGTCTATACAGCTGAACTCCAGCGACTATGCAAACAAAACCCTACAGGACAATAGGCAGAGAGGTGCAGGCGTTCAGTCTGATACCAGGCTCATATAGAGTATCAGTATGCTTATCTAACAACTGCAATCTCTTGTTAGATAAGACATATTTGAAGTATGGAGGATGTGCCTAATGGGTATAAAAAGTCATTTTTATATTAAGGACCACAAACTTATTGGAGTATAAACTGTTGAATAAATGGAATTGATTCGATTGATACTCGATTGGTCAATAGGGCTTGTACATCGTGATGTCACATCGCATTGACCACCGCCATTTTTGGAGCATAGGCGCATTGGAATGTTAGTTATTATGTTGGTAGTAATGGTTTTTCAGTCATTCTTTCATAATTAACTGTGAAATGATTTGTCCTTATGGGAAGACATTGTTGTGTTTTAAACTGTCAAAGCGTTTCTCATGCAAGATGTGGCAAAATCAAGTTTTCATTAGCCTAGGTTAAGGTATATTAACATTGATTTAAGATTTTACAGTACCAGGACACAAATGGTAATCTAATCTTGAGTGGCTGGTAAAAATTGAACATTCGCTAGCCATTTGGCCGATGGACAAAAAAGTACATTTTGCACCCTGACTACAACTCTCTTGAGTCCTCTCAATATGGCGGAGTATCGCCAACAAGAAATCCCATGATGCATTCTGATATACAAGCCCTATATGTATATATCGTATCGGGGCATTGCTCCCGACAGATCCTCTTGGACAGTGTTTAATGCTTGGTCCTGGATAGACAGGAAAATAAGCCATTACCCGTTTCCACGTGGACTGTGAAATCGTCCGCCCGGGTTAAAATGGGAACAAGTCTCCCTAAATGTGCTATAATTCAGAGTATGGGTTTCCTGTGGCGGTTGCTATTTTTGCAGCTAATCTTTGAGCACTGGCGGGCAGCGGGAGTGACAGCATGTCATTAAGCTGACACGAGTAAACCAAGCCTTCAGGACTCGGCCCGAAGATAAACATGCTAACGTGCACCACATGTACATCAGCCATAACTCAGCTCACGCCGACACGACTCGGACGCATCAGCATCCACCCGCTTATATTGGTGTTGAATGTTTGGAGTGTGCTTGGTGTGCGTTTGTTTGTTTGTTTGTGTGTGCTGTGTGTGTGTGTGTGTGTGTCTGTGTGTGTGTGTGTGTCTGTGTAGCTGTTTATCTATGCACATTTATGTATGTGTTTGCCAGTATGTGGAGTAAATCAGCGTTTTTGTGTTTTTCATAGGGATAGAAATGTGGATATTTTTAAGTGAGTTTCCTGTCATCATGCTCATTAGGGATATTAGCATTTTTCCAACCAAATATAGTAATCTAATTCTCTCTCTCTTTCTCTCTCTCTCTCTCTCTCTCTCTCGCTCTCCCTTCCCCTTTGCTGGTTTGATGTTCCTGATTGTTTCCAGCTGTGAAGTCCACATAAAAACAAAACAAGCACTTGCCGTAATAGGGTGGCGAAAGAAAGAGTGAGAGAGAGACAGTTGATGAAGGGGAGGGAGATCGAGAGAGAGAGTAAGAGAGAGAGAGAGAGGGAGAGAGAGAGAGAGAGAGAGAGAGAGAGAGAGAGAGGTAGGGGTCAGAGGGAGAAATGCGATTCAATGGAGGAGTGAGATGAAGCTCTGGTCCATACTACTATTTTCAAGGCTCTCATGTCATCGTTAGCCGCTGACGTTTGTTCCTGTGCCAAACCCCCCCCCCCCCCCCCCCCCTTGTGTGCCACTCGCCCTCCTTCACCTCTCCTCCCACCCCCTCCCTCCCTCCCCTCTCTCCCTTCTGCTCATATATCTTAATCGTACCAGCAGTGCTTTGACCCGTCAGAGAGACTGAGGGACAAATTGATTAGGAAACCGTAATATGAGGAATGTAAACTCACTGGAGACACACCGAAAAAATGGGGAAAAAACAAGAAGGAGGGAACCAGAGGAATGTTCTGCTGCCCAGTGTTGGAGTGAGTTTTCAGTGGAGTGTGTGGCTCTGTGGCAGTGCTGCTGTAAATCATTTAGGATGAATTACGTATACCCGCGCAGCCGAAAAAAAAACAGAAGAAAGAGTGAAGAAATGCTACAACCTTGCTTTTGTTTGTTGTGTCATGTGTACATTGTAGTGTTTTGTTATGCATGGTCTTCTGTTACTGACTATTGCATTTGAGTTAATGTAAAAAAGGAAAGGAAAAAAACCTGCAGTCATGTTTGGTTTTGCAACTTTGACTTTAAACTGAAAACATAGCTTCACCCTGGCTCTAGGTTGAGATTAGGTCAAGACTTTCTGAATCTAACACTGTTCAATAAGGAGACCTCTGGAATCTCTCTCTCTCTCTCTCTCTCTCTCTCTGTCTCTGTCTCTGTCTCTCTCTCTCTCTCTCTCTCTCTCTCTCTCTCTCTCTCTCTCTCTCTCTCTCTCTCTCTCCCTCTTTCTCTCACTCAAGCATAAAAAAATGCTATAAAAGTTCCAGGGTAGAGTTCAGCATGAACTGGGGCCTGAGGAAGGAGACAGCAGCGTCTGTCAGACATTAACACACTGAGGGAGAGGAGGGGAGAACCCACTGAGGTAGAGGAGGGGAGGAGGGAAAAGCAAATGGGAGAAAAATATATAAAATAACAAAAATAATCACAGAGAACCATGTAGGAATATATGTGTCACCTATAGAGTACATGACACATGCAATACATGAGTAAGAATTCTATCAGTCAGCTCTCTATATATTTTTTTATATGCCGTATATGTTTTGACAGACGTTTAGCACATGCTAAGCTGCGTTGATGTCATCCGCCCTTTGGGGTGGTGTCCTTGGGTAGCGGGTGCTCATAACATCTACATAATAATGTGCTGCACGTTTCAAACAGCACATCTATTTTCTCTCTGTTGCATACACACACACACACACACACACACACACACACACACACACACACACACATGAAGAATGAAGTGGTGTCATGAAGTCTGCCTAAGAGTGTTGAGTTCCACAAGGCAGACATTTATATGCATGTGTGTGTGTGTGTGTGTGTGTGTGTGTTTGTATATATCCCATGTTACCCAATGTTCACCAGAGACGCAGAGGAAGCTGTCGGGGGGGTGGGGGGGTTAAAACAAAAACCTCAAAACAACCGAAGAAGAAAGCAAGTGCAAGGGGGAGATCTAATGCAGGGAGAAGAAAGAGTGGTGGGCATGGTGAGTGATGGTCCCTGGTCCTCCACTAATGTTCCAGGCTAGGGAGCGTCCTCCCCTCTCTGTCCCGGCCAGGGATGGATGGCTCTCTCTAGACCGGGCCCCTGTTAGATATGCTGTAGAGCTCTTGATCATGTAGACCCCACCGGCGTTGATGCGGCCTTACAGTAGTTCCCCCTCACAGCTTTCAACAAATTTCCAAACAAAGTTCCTATGTTTACACTTTAAACAAGGGTAACTATGTTGAGAGAGAGACTTACTGTAGAGAGAGACAGAGCTGTAGGGCACCTTGGCCCTTGCCTTTGTGTTGCTACAATAGCATGTGCGTGGACCTGTGTGTGTGTGTGTGTGTGTGTGTGTGTGCGTTTGTTTATCACGGCGGAACACCTTGGGAGCTCACGCTGATGAGTGTCCATGTGTCACCGTGGCGACGGGCCAGGCGACGGGATGTGGGAGGAACTCGTCCTCGCTGGTGGACTCTCCTCCAGAAGTCTTCATTGTAGACCACGAAGAGGAGCAGAAAATGTTCTCACGAGTTGTCCTTATCAGCTTTCCACCTGTCTGTGTGAATATGGAGATAAGCAATACAGTACATTATTATATACAGAGTAGGCCTGTCAAGGATGTCAGGTGAAATGTATTTATGTCAGGCGTGATGGGCGCTCCTGAGCCGCTGCGATTGGAATCATTGGGGTTTAATTGACAGTAGAAAATCTGATTGATGCGAGTTCATTTTTTTCTGCTTGGTTCAGTTCAAACAATTGTGCCAAAGCCTCATGTCTTTAGTGGGTGTATTCAGCGCCTTAGTGGCTGGTGTTTAGGTCTTTGGGTTTCTGCTCCTCTAGATTTTGTTTGCTTGTTTTTTCTTTCATCGTCATATGGTTTTGTCCCATGTCGTTTTCTGGTAACCCCATCTCTCACTTCTTCGCTCTGTTTATCCTTCCTTCCTTTTTGGTTTATTTTTGAGGAGGAAACCGGGAGTTTCACATCATGTCATATCATTCAAGATATCATGAAGAGCAGTCCAAGTCCAAGGAGTCTCCTATTCCAGATCCAGTGTCTTCTATTCCTATATTCAGATTAAATAGGATTTTGATTCATGATGGGCCAACTCCAATGGCCATCCATTCAGTCTGTATATTGTCTAGATGAGTAATAATCGTCAATCAATCCATTGGGAATATCTCCCAGTGATACAGTTTTATCAAAGTAGTGGTGTGCGGATCTAGTCCATGCTTGTCCCCCCAGCAGGAAGAGGTGGTGTCAATGTATCTGGGGAACCAGCCCTCCCACGCTGGGGACAGACATGTGTTCATGAGGTCAATATATAGGTGATGATGAAGTCACCCTCGCACCAGGTGGGGAGCCATGGGGTCCTCCAAACTCTCTTAATTAGATTAGGGTGGAAACAGTGGGCTTACTAGGGTGTGTGTGTGTGTGTGTCCAAGCACAGGTGCCTAATCCATGTGGACATTGAGAGATAATGAGGAACGCCCATATATAGGCCCTCCGAAGAGGCATCACTAACACATGCGTCAACACATGCATGTCACTGCCTCGGTTCCAAAATGTGCTGAAATACATCCTGGGCATTCATCCTTTATTCTTTTTTTATCTTCTGAATTCAGTGGCATTGTATTATTGTTATCACTCCATTTCTCACTCTGTTCTGTAGTCCAAAGGAGTTATGAATGAGCCATAATATGACGGGATATGTTGCTGACATGTGAAGGGGCAGGTTAAGTCAGTAGTTTGGCGGAGGTTAGGTTAGGTAAGGTTAGGGAACCCACGATGTGAATACGGTATCGGAAAAAGCACCCGCGTGATTGATGGAGTTTCGTATGACACTGTGGGATTCTGACCCAAAGGGGGTTTGAACCCAGCAGCACTTCATGTCGTATGACCCAACATATGACGTGCGTGGGGAGGTGAGATCAGCCTGCTGATCCAGAGAGAGGGCTAAGCTTTGTGGGCGGGGGGGTGCAGGGGGGGGACATGTGACTCTGAAGTCTGGGGAAGCAACTGTCTCCGCCGGATGCTGGCTGCAGTGGTTCTGGTCTCTGCAGGGTTCAGGACCGGACGAATTACAGTGTGTAGGTCTCCACTGTAGGATTAAAGTGGACCACGTTGTATTTAAAAAAAACATTTCTGAACCTGTACTGTCTGTATTTCTCTCCCAGGTCTCCCTAAGCAACAGATTGTGTCCCAGTCCCAGTAGGGCTTTGAAGATTTTCATCAATGGCAAACGGAATTTGATTTGTCGGTTTAAAAATTATACCTGATATAACGAGAGAAACCCGAGTCAACTGTTGCATTATGGGAATAGAAAGCTTGATAACAGGGTGATCTTGGCTGGCCCCCACAAGCAATGAGATCTGAGGCAGAACTTGTCTTTTAACAGCCACCATAAATGACACAAAACAATGTTATGGGACTGTTTGAAACCTTAGCCCCAGAGTGGACAGGCCAGTGGCTCTTTGCGTTTGTTGGAAGGTTTTATAAGATGTCAGAACACAACATGTATATTATATATGCATGTGTGGGTGTGTGTGTGTGTGTGTGTGAATTAAAGCAAAGCCAAATGGCTGGAAGAATCATGGTTCCTGAAGTTCATAAGTGTGTGTGTGTGTGTGTGTGTGTGTGTGTGTGTGTGTGTGTGTGTGTGTGTGTGTGTGTGTGTGTGTGTGTGTGTGTGTGTGTGTGAATCGAAGCAAAGCCAAATGGCTGGAAGAATCATGGTTCTTGAAGTTCATAAGTGTGTGTGTGTGTGTGTGTGTGTGTGTGTGTGTGTGTGTGTGTGTGTGTGTGTGTGTGGCTTCCCATGATGGCAGAGTTCCACGCAAGATTTATAACACACTCACCAATGTGTATTGGAGTGGGTGTGTGTCTGTGTACTCTCTTTAGGTTTTCCCTGTGTCACAGTGAGAGTACTTGTTATTTACATAAAAGCCAGTTAAAAGCCATATCTGCCTTGGCTTTTCAACCCTGACCCCTAACTCACTTATACTGTCATCCCTCTAATCTACTCTCCTCTCTTCTCCCCTCCTCTCCTCTCCTCCTCTCGTCTCGTCTCTTCTCGTCTCGTCCCCTCTACTCCTCTCCTCTCTTCTCCCCTCTTCTCCTCTCTTCTCTTCTCCTCTCCTCTCCTCTCTTCTCCCCTCTTCTCCTCTCGTCTCCTCCTCTCCTCTCTTCTCCCCTCTTCTCCTCTCGTCTCCTCCTCTCCTCTCATCTCATATTGTCTCGTCTCATCTCCTCCCCTCTACTCCTCTCCTCTCTTCTCCCCTCTTCTCCCCTCTTCTCTTTTCCTCTCCTTTCTTCTTCCCTTTTCTCCTCTCTTCTCTCCTCGCTTCTCCTCTCCTCTCTTCTCTCCTCCTTCCCTCCTCTCATCTGTTCTCCTCCTCTCATCTCTTCTCCTCTCCTCTCTTCTCCTCTTTTTTCCTCCCTTCTCCTCTTGTATCCTCTCCTCTCTTCTCTACTCTTCTCTCCTCTCTTCTCTTCTCCTCTCTTCGCCTCTCCTCTCCTCTCTTCTCTTCTATCACCTGTCATTTCTCTTCTTTATCTTTTCTTTATCTTCTACCAGAGTGACCATTCTCTGAAGTCTACATCATGTGATGTTACTGACCAACTGAGGTCAGCTGACCCCAAACCACGAACCTCTAGAAGGCTGAATGAGTTTGATGCAATACCTCAAACAGTTTCCTTTCCCAATGGGAAGAACTATGTGGAAAGTCACATTTCCCCTCTGGGGATCAATAGCTTTACTCCAGTAAAGTGATTTTAACATGCGCAGGCATCCCACTGCAGGCTGCATTATTATATTGCATTAAGCATGTTACAAGGAGAAGATAAAAAGGGACACTGAAGCAGTGTATTGGCTGGAAGTGGATTGTGTGCTGCCTGATATAACAATCATCCAAGCCCTGTGGGGGTTGGTCCAAGGGAAACGTGGATCCCACGACCAGGAGAGGCTCAGTATCTCGCGTGTCACGTCGTCTATTTAGCATGGCTGTCATATTCCTAGTTCAGGAGAGTAAAAAGTCCTGCTCATGTTTTCTCTCCAGCCCCCCCCCCCCCCCACACCGAGCCAGCTGATTTGACTCATTAGTTGTACCGTTGGACTGTTCCAATAAGCCAACACAAACTGTTGATTCAAAAAGGCTTTTTTTTACTTTATGGACCTGGAAATTGTACTCTTGGAGGATTGTAAAAATGGTGTCAGGCATTATAAGTCGTTACACACTTTGAGAGCAGGAGAATGAGTTGGATATTGGTTCAGTTCAGTTCAGTAGTGTGTGGGGGAGGGGGGGGTAATGTATCTTAATGCACTGTTAATCTGGCATTCTCTGTAATATCTCTTCTTCCTCTTCTCTCCTCTTCTACTTCTTCTTCGTCAGGTGTCAGCTACAGACGAAGACCGCGGTTTGTTTGGCGTCATCACGTACAGCCTGGGTCCCGGCGCCAGAGCCTCCTCGCAGACCGTTTTCACCGTAGACAAGGAGACGGGACAGCTGTGTACGAACGCCGCCCTGGACCGTGACGAAGGACAGGAGCGCTTTGAGCTAACCGTTACCGCCACAGATGGAGTATGAAATCTATTCACTTGAATTCATGAGCTAGCATGAAATGCCGTAACTAGCATTGCTTAAACCTGCACTATGTTTTAATGCAGCTATTTACTCCAGCTACTTACAACAGTAATTATCGTAAATGTTATAGTTAAAACTGTAGCTACAACTCAAGCCACTAGGTTGCTAATGGGCGAAGATACATAGTGCAGGTTTAATGTATGAAGTTTGTTTAGAAAAATAGACAAAATGCTAACTTTTAATTACCAAAGTCGCCATTATATTAAATCCATGTGTGCATTCTGAAACATATTTTCCAAAAACATCCACCTTGCAGCTTTTGTGTTTAAACACAACTTCATAATGTCAAAGCCAAAACCCCCCAAAAGCATAAGTTACAGAAAAAAAGCATTTTCACCGCCTGTCACCTCACATGCCCCAACATTGTTGACTCAACTTGAAATGCTATTCAAGATCCACTCTGTGATCAAAGGTGCTGAGCTGACAAGCGTAGCAAAAACTAAGCCTTGCTGGAGAAACACAAGCCGTGTATATCACACAGGGAGAGACGGAGAGGAATCCTCTTGAAGAATACTGCATCCTGTTTCCCATCTGCCGGCCCCTTTCAAAGTATAGCTTGTGGAAATAGAGATGGCATGGCAAAGCCATCAAAAGAGAGAGAGAGAGAGAGAGAGAGAGAGAGTGATGAAGAAAACCAGGGAGAGTGCGAAGAAACAGAGTGAGCAGAGTAGTTAAACAGATTTCAAGGTCAATTTAAAATACTGTTTGAGTCAACATGTACATGTGCTGCCGTTCTTTACTTTCAGAAGCCACATTTTAAACCCTTGTCATAGCAGTTTATTTCCCCCTGTAGAGCCAAAAGCACAAAAGTATGACTTAATTATAACGTATGCGCCACAGCAGAAATATAGTTACGGTACTATCATTACCAAGTCCGTTATAATATAATATAAATCATAAAAGATGACACTAGCATGTAAAAAAAAGCAACCATACTAATTATAGGCTACTATACCAATAGTGTAATTAGTTAAATTATTGGTGTTATTGTCAATGTTATTAATGTTCTTGGCTGGTTGTAATAAAGTTGCCCCGTAACAGTTGTTACATGAAATACTTAAATACTGCTAATTATGTCTATCACTACTAATGAAGTCTGTTTCTTAATTTCAATACTTTAATGCAGTCCCTCAACGTGTTGTTTTACAGCTTGAGTTCAGTTCATTTGCATTCAAAAACAACAACTGCCACCAGCAGCAAACTCAGTCTATTCCTGTCTCTCGTCTGCATCCAGCCTGGATTCATTCCTGTTCCCATTGTCCAGACCACCGCTGTTAAAAATGCTCTCTCGTAAAAACAAAACAAAAAAACTAAGCCTGCAAAAGAAAAGAATGAAAAGAAAAAGAAAAACTAGGGTGTAATGAGTAGTAATCCATTCCCGCCTGCTAATATGCTCCTGATTGAGTCCATATTTTTGAAAACTCAACAGAGAATTCGGTCTTCTTTTAAAGTGCTCTGTCTTTGCAGTGAGACGTAAATCAAACTGCCACAACTTGGCGACGTAAAAGCCTTAAGCACTGGGGCGCTGCGGTTCAACTCGAACACTTATAGGCGTGACGCTGAACAAAATCTACCGAGAATAACATTTTTTTTTGTTGGTAGTTTTATTTATTTTGTTCAACTTGGGATGCAGGAAGGGAGGATGTACAAGGGACTCAAGCAGCTATATAGCAATGTTTTCTAACCTGGATTTTTTAAATATAATATCTCAATAAATAAGAAAAGAGCTCATAAAATATACTATTCCGACTATTTCCGAATGGCCATATGGAATATGAATTAAATCACTTAATGTGCATTCGTGGTCAATTTTGACAAATTAAATAACATAAAAACTCAAATAAATAAATACAACACATAAATTAAAAAGGATACAAAAATAAATTAAATGCATTCATCAGAATGTATCAGAGAGAAAAGACATTGTGAATACATACCGGATGTACATGTTGTATGTATACTGAGGGTCTCCCTGTTCTCCTGTGTGTGTGTGTGTGTGTGTGTGTGTGTGTGTGTGTGTGTGTGTGTGTGTGTCTCTCTCAGGGCGGTCTGACTGCGGCGGCCCGCGTCACCGTCTTCGTGGCGGACATCAACGACAACCGGCCCGCCTTCTACCCTGCCCTCTACACCGTCAGCCTCAGCACCCACAGCGCCCCGGGCACCTCCGTCGTCAAGGTGACCGCCAACGACCCAGACTCCGGGGAGAACGGACGGGTGACCTACCGCATAGTGCCAGGAGGGGGCTCCACCTTCTTCACCCTCAACAAGGACACAGGTGTGTGTGTTTGTGTGTCTGTGTCTGTGTCTGTGTGTGTGTGTGTGTGTGTGTGTGTGTGTGTCCGTCTGTCTTTGTGTGTGTGTGTGTGTGTGTGTGTGTGTATGTGTGTGCCTTTGTGTGTGTTTGTGTGTGTGCATGCATGTGTGTCCATGTGGGTTTTTGTATGTGTGTGTGTGTGTGTGTGCGCGCGTGCGTGCATATGTGTTTCGTATGTATCCATGTGGGTTTTTGTGTGTGTGTGTAGCTTTGTGTGTGTGTGTGTGTGTGTGTGTGTTTGTGTGTGTGCTTGTGTGTCTGTATCTGTCTTTGTTTGTTTTAACGTCCTTTAAAAAAAATGACTCAGCTGTAATGTGTGCTTCTTTTTTCTCATCCCCCCACCCATCCTCTACCAGGAGTGATCTCTCTGTCGCGCTCGCTCCACGGTAAAGCCAACACCGTGGTCTCCATGGTGATATCGGCCGAGGACGGCGGCGGGCTCGTGTCGCCGGTCAACGCCCGGGTGAACGTGAGCGTGGTGGGCGGCTCGGTGGCGCCGCCCGTGTTCGAGCAGGCGCAGTACTTCTTCACCGTGTCGGAGGATGTGCTGGGGGGCACGGCTGTGGGCGTGGTGCGCGCCGCCACCAAGACAGGTGAGGACGTCCTTCCGCACGGAGATAGAGATAGTGTGTTCTGATTAGACCTCCTATGTCATCAACATGCACACCCCTTAGTAATGAGGGTTGAGGGGTATAACTCAAATGCCTTTGAGTTATACCCCTCCTCTGCAGTGATCTGGTGTTCACATCAGCCCAAAAATAAAAAAGTGTAATTCATGTGACTCAGCAGACAGACAGAAGAGAAGCGACCGCTCACCCTGATAGATCCCCAGCACTGAGAAGAACACGCTCTCGGACGCCTGTTAAGTTACCTTAATGCAGAAGGGGAGTGTAGGTTACCTTGAGTCTGGCTGCCGGCGCTGGCTTGTGCAAACAGACAAGCAATGGGCCCTCCACACTCCATTAGGAAAGCACATTCATCACCGGGCTCGAGGCCTTACCATGGGGATTATTTTCACTGGGCCGGGACATTTATTTTCCCTCTCTCTCGCGCTCTCGTTATTAATGAGGGAACGATGGATTTGGACGCGCTCGGTATCTAGAGTGGGAGTCCGGAACGAAGTGCACTGGGCTTTGGAGTGGATTTGAAGTGCACTAACGCGGTCACTAACTGTCACCGCGTTTTAGGTTCCTCATGAGGCCCCAAGAGTCATTGTGTAAAACAATTTTCTTATCCGATAACAGGATCCTTATCAAACAAAGCCCTTATCAAACAGTAAACACAAAGGTGAAGTTATTTTCTGAATTTTTTGCCACAAAACAGGCATGTTACATGTCTCGCGGGGAGAAATGGGTTTCATATGTTAACACTCTGCTGACCTGTGGACTGATTTGGATCTGTACTCCATATGGAGTAAAGTTTACTATCCGCAGTGAAAATGTGGAATTAGTTCGTCCCTGGTTGCTTAGCAGGAAATCCTACTCCAGACACAAGTAGTTTCTCATCTAGATTACTGACTCTCCTGGCTGGGCTTCTCTTATAAACAACACTCAGACACAACACTGTGTGCAAATAATTCTTTATTTCATCCCACTTGTGCTGTTCCCTCCTCCTCCTCCTCCTCCTCCTCCTCCTCCTCCTCCTCCTCCTCCTCCTCCTCCTCCTCTCCCTCCTCCTCTTCCTCATCTTCTCCACCTCTTCTTCCTCCTCTACCATCTCCTGCTCCTCCTCCTTCACCTCCTCCTTCACCTGCTCCTCCTCCCCCTCCTCCACCACTGCCTCCACCTCCTCCAACTCCTCCTCTCTCTCCTATCTCTTCCACCTCCTCACTTCCTCCTCCTCCTCCTCCTCCTCCTCCTCCTCCTCCTCCTCCTCCTCCTCCTCCTCCTCCTCCTCCTCCTCCTCCAGGTGTGTCCAAGGATATCCTCTACTCGATTTCCAGCGGAGATCCCGAGGGTTACTTCACAGTGGACAGCGCCTCGGGGACCATCCGCACGGCGCTGCCCCTGGACCACGAGACCCGGCCCAGCCAGGAGGTGGAGATCCAAGCGCGGCACGGCTCCCCGCCGGCCTACGCCACAAGCCACGTGCGCATCACAATCTCGGACGTCAATGATAACGCCCCCGTCTTCCTGCCGTCCTCCTCCGAGTCCCTGCTGCTGCCCGAGGTCACCAAGATGGGCGCCGTGGTCTACCGCGTCCAGGCGTCCGACCGCGACTCGGGACACAATGGGCAGCTCAGCTTCGACCTGGTGTCCGGGGGTGCAGGTACGGGCGGTGGCGGCGGCGGCGGCGACGGCGGTGAGAGGACCTTTGGTGTGGACCGGGGCAGCGGCGAGGTGCGTCTGATCGGGGGGCTGTCGTATGAGAGCGCCCCGCGCTACGACCTGCAGGTGGTGGCCAAGGACGGCGGCGCGCCCCAGCTGAGCTCCACTTTCACGCTGGTGGTGCACGTGCAGGCGCAGGACGCCCAGGGCCCCACCTTCGACACACTCACGTACCGCGTGGAGCTGCGGGAGAACACGCCGCTTCACACCCGCTTCCTGCAGGTGCGCGCCCTCAACAGAGAGGCTGCTGGGAACGGTGGGAGCTCTTCCTCCTCCTCCTCCTCCTCCTCCTCACAGCCGATGTTGTACCGCCTCCGGCCCGACGGCGATGCCGCCAGGTTCGGAGTGGACCCCAGCAACGGGTGGCTCTTTGTGCGGAGCGCGCTGGACCGCGAGGCCAAAGACATGTACCTGCTGACAGTGCTCGCCACCTCGGGGCCGGCCGGTGCGGGAGGGCCCAGCAGCAGCACAGGCAGCGCCACGGTGAGGGTGAGCGTGACGGACGAGAACGACAATGCCCCGAGGCTGAGCCAGGAGCGGGCGTTCCTGGCGGTGAGGGAGAACCTGATGGCTGGGACGGGGTTCGGCAGGGTGTCGGCGACCGACCGCGACGCGGGTCGCAACGCCCGCCTCACCTACCGGTTGCTGCACGCCGACCGACACTTCCAGATCAACTCGCAAACCGGTGAGGGGGAATAAAAACCCTCACGTCAATGATGCTTTTATTTTGGAAAATCTTTAAATTAATTATGTAATTGGCTTATGGTTATACATTAAAAACGAACAAACAAAATACGAAAACGAATATTGAAAACTAAAATTTAATTATCCTATTCAAATAGATGCTGGCAGTGGATGAAAGCTAAATATGTCTCCGCTTTGCTTCGTCCCCCGCCAGGTGAGATCAGCACCCGGGTCGCCCTGGACCGGGAGCAGCAGTCCAGCTACCAGCTGATGGTTGTGGTGCAGGATGGTGGCACTCCGCCCCGGAGCGCCACCGGCGCCGCACACATCACCGTGCTGGACGAGAACGACCACACCCCCGCCTTCACTCACGCTCCGTCCGACCGAGAGATGCTCCTTCAGGTGAGGAGGCGGTCCTGGGTTGTTTTGGTTCAGTCAGGGTGCCGACTCGCAAGTAGCAGTGATTTATCGCAGTCGATTTCTGCATCGCTTCTTTCTGTGTCGATTTCTCAATCACTGGGAACTCAAATATGGCGATTGGCTTTTGGTCATGTGAGGCCGGCTTGGCAGTGACTGGCTGTTGCAGAGAAAGAAGGTGGAAGATATTTTTCCTCTTTAGTAAAACGTGGGCCAATCGCATCATTCTCTGGCTTTTACTACAAAGGCATGCATATAAAAACAAACTGTCAAGTTCGGTTAAGATGTAGATTAAACACATGCAATGTTACTAAGAGACAACAACATCAGTTTTATTGTTGACTTATTTCTTGTTTATTTAACACTTTTAAATTAAAGGTGGAACTTTGGATCATAATGGCGGTCAATAAACTTGGCGAGGAGGAGAAATGAATGGAAAAAAATGATTTTTGTGGTTGTAGGTGATGGAAGGCCTTCCCTCTGGGTCGGTTCTGGGGACGTTGACCGCTAAAGATCCAGATGAGGGAGAAAACGGCACTATCTTCTACTCTCTGTCAGGTGAGCGTTACAGTTCTACAGTTGCAACTTACAAATGATGTGTGTATATGACATGATGTCATATACACACACACACATGGATCTGACCTCTTGGCCATCTTTTTTTTTTACTTAAAGGTGCCAGAGCAGAACGCTTCTCCCTGAACCCAACCACCGCCGAGCTCCGAACCTCGTCCCCTCTGAGAGCGGCCGACAGGGCAGAGTATGCCCTCACCATAACCGCTAGTGACCATGGCACACCTGGCCTCAGTGCCACCTGTGAGCTGCGCATTCAGGTAGAGATTAAAAAAAACACATCGTATACGAAAAATGACGCTGTTCTCATACATGCACACATTCACACTTCAAACATACAACCCACAGGCATGAACCAGCATGAACAGCGACAGGAAAGGGACTATGGATGTGAATTAGCTCTGGCATGTTTACATCTTGTATTTTTTCACTGTTTATTGACGTGTTTTGTCCCTATCCAATAAACAAATAAATCAAATAAATAATAAATATGTGCACACAACCATGAACTCTTGAAGTAACATGATCGCACATATTCATTATTTAATACGCACACACACACACACACACACACACACACACAGGTACGTACGTGCACACAGGCATGTATGCACAGACACGCAGAGAGGCATTTACACAAACACACACAAACACACACACACACACCCACACACACACACACACACACACCACAGTGCCTCCATCCCTTATAATTGCTTGCTTCCCTGCCAGGATCATGTGCATCAGTAGAAATCGCACAGAGAGGTCAACAAGGTACAGCAGACTTCCAGCTGTGAGGCCCTATCTACACATTACCTCAGTCCTCACACTCAGAGCTTCAAGTTTCTCTGTGTTCCCGGCTCATTTCCTCCACGCCGCTGAGGAACAGAACACAATATCTGTAGCTGGTCTGGAAAATAACGAGTTTCAACCCCAAAAGAAACTAAAAAAAAGCTTTTGAGTAAAGAAATTAAATATGTGTCTGTAAAAAGGGCAACTTATCAGTCCGATCTCCCGGGGTGCGTTTCCTGACCCAGAGGTTACTGTGGTAACCCAAAGCCTAGGTGAGAATCCTGGGAGATTGGAGGAGGTTAGGTCTGGACTTGGTTACGGTTTCTGAATGCTCCGGCCCGGCATAGCGGCGGGTCAACAGCAAAACAACGCAACACAAAACCCCCCCAAAAAAGTAAGAAACAGAAAGAACAGAAAGGTTTGACTTTGGCCAAAGAGGCGGTTTTCACCAGGGATAGAATAGGAGGGTGGTGTGTTTAGATGACAGATCTGTACTCCTTTTGATTGTGCCTCGTGATTTGAGTACAGGGAACAGGATGGTAATCACGGTCGGGCCGCTAACGCGACACTGGGATTAGGGCGGAGAGGAAACAGGCACCTCCAAGTCAAACGCTCCCAGATGACATCTGACCAGGGCCAGCTGCAACCCATCTCTCTGAACACACCGACAGGGAAAACAGGACCCCAGCATATATACAGTAGCAGGCGACGATCCACGGAAACACACACACACACACACACACACATCCACTATGACTCAGACACACAAACACACACACATTCACTATGACTCAAACACACGCACACACACACACACACACACACACACACACTCTTATGCACACACTGACTGAGACACACACACAAACACACACACATCAGACACACGCATACACAGAGCTACAGACACATACACACACACTCTTATGCAGACACACACACATGCACTATGCCACAGACACACACAAACACACACACATGCACTATGACTCAAACACATGCACACACACACAGTACACACACACACAATATGGTTATCCACGTAAACAGTAGCAGGCTCTGATCCACAGAAACACACACATGTGCTCTGTCACTCTCTCTCTCTCACACACACACACACACACTAATGCTGTATCTAAGCACACGGTCACTCACTCTTCTTCAAACAACAAACATTTCCAGATACACTCACACACACACACACACACACACACACACACACACACACACACACACACACACTCACACGCACATATCCACATGTACACACAGATACTTTCTAATCCTAACAGCTAACAACTCCACATTTTGGAAGCTATTATTTCGCATCGCTATGGATTTAAGCAAACACAATAGGCTAAAAAAACAGCGGTTCCCATAGACTCTCTCTAAATACAG
>JAOPHQ010005983.1:72500-207500 GCA_030340625.1 Merluccius polli
GGCCCATGTAGTTCAACCCCCTCCCTCTGTCCAAATACTCAAGAATAAAATCACACCCTTGGCAGCGGCCATGATTCCCATCCAGAGAAAACAGTCACCATTGGATCGGTATACAAACAGTGCGCACTTTGAGGAGAAAAAGAAACACAACAAAAAGCAGCTCCTCAGATCTTTGCACGGCGCCGGGCGCGCTGGGGGGTGTGTTTAGATCGCAGGCCCCGTCGTAAACGACGTGCCTCCCTCTACCACCACAGTGTGGCTGCTGAGCCAGCACACACACAGCACATACACATTTACACATAAACACATGCACACTAACTCACCCCCGTGTGTGTGTGTGTTTGACAAATTGTATCTCGGAACGCACAACCGCACACACATAATCCTAATGGATATGCTGTTAAACGGAACCAGAGCAAATAGGGGGGGTGATGATTTTCAATTACACTTTAGGAGCGGTTAATGGAAATGTATAATATAGGGTTGCACTTTGTAATGAAACGTAATGGATAACACAACTAAAAACATGTCAGACTAGTGAACCCCATAACGCTGGAACCACAGAATATATTTCAAATATAGGTTAAAACGTGCCATAGGCAGGTCAAAGGTTAGTCTCCGACCAACAAAAAGTCTCTAGATTTTAGTATAGATTTATTACATAGTCTGTACATAGTCTATTTATAGTCCGTATCATTATAGTCATTATAGTCCATACTTGTATATCATACATATCATACTAAGGTCGTCTCTATTTACTGGAGTAATAAGGTAACGTTGCCATGTCGTTACTAAGATCGTCTATATTTGCTGGAGTAATAAGGTAACGTTGCCATGTTGTTACTAAGATCGTCTCTATTTACTGGAGTAATAAGGTAACGTTGCCATGTCGTTACTAAGATCGTCTCTATTTACTGGAGTAATAAGGTAACGTTGCCATGTTGTTACTAAGATCGTCTCTATTTACTGGAGTAATAAGGTAACGTTGCCATGTCATTACTAAGATCTTCTCTATTTACTGGAGTAATAAGATAACGTTACCATGTCGTTACTAAGATCGTCTCTATTTACTGGAGTAATAAGGTAACGTTACAATGTCATTTCTAAGGTCGTCTCTATGTACCGGAGTAATAAGGTAACGTTGCCATGTTGTTACTAAGATCGTCTCTATTTACTGGAGTAATAAGGTAACGTTGCCATGTCGTTACTAAGATCGTCTCTATTTACTGGAGTAATAAGGTAACGTTGCCATGTCGTTACTAAGATCGTCTCTATTTACTGGAGTAATAAGGTAACGTTGTCAGGTCGTTACTGAGATTGTATCTATTTACTGGAGTAATAAGGTAACGTTGCCATGTCGTTACTAAGATCGTCTCTATTTACTGGAGTAATAAGGTAACGTTGCCATGTCGTTACTAAGATCGTCTCTATTTACTGGAGTAATAAGGTAACGTTGCCATGTCGTTACTAAGGTCGTCTCTATTTACTGGAGTAATAAGGTAACGTTGCCATGTCGTTACTAAGATCGTCTCTATTTACTGGAGTTATAAGGTAACGTTGCCATGTCGTTACTAAGATCGTCTCTATTTACTGGAGTAATAAGGTAACGTTGCCATGTCGTTACTAAGATCGTCTCTATTTACTGGAGTAATAAGGTAACGTTGCCATGTCGTTACTAAGGTCGTCTCTATTTACTGGAGTAATAAGGTAACGTTGCCATGTCGTTACTAAGGTCGTCTCTATTTCCTGGAGTAATAAGGTAACGTTGTCATGTCGTTACTAAGATCGTCTCTATTTACTGGAGTAATAAGGTAACGTTGCCATGTCGTTACTAAGATGGTCTCTATTTACTGGAGTAATAAGGTAACGTTGCCATGTCGTTACTAAGGTCGTCTCTATTTACTGGAGTAATAAGGTAACGTCCGCATTCCATATGAATCTCATGTTAACTGACATTAGGCATTTGCCGTTTGTTTACAGGCCCACACAAAGTAGTGTGAGCTAAAAGTTGTACTTTTGAGACAGAATTACCCCAAAATATGAATCACCCTTATATTTTTATTGATTCGTAAGTGGCCATGGTATAAGCAGGATAATCCACTCTGAGGTGTGCATGTATCGAAAAAAAATGCACAAGGCGTGTTGGTGTTTGGACCTCAGTGCATATAAATAACTACCTCTTTCTCAGATAAACGGGCAAGAACACTCCAATGTAAACACAGAAACACACTCATCTGCACAGCATGGACACTGTACTAAGTAAACACACACACACACACACACACACACACACACACAAACATATACACACACTTGACGTGCACACACACACACACACACATGCCTAGGGGGTCCCTTAACAGAGCCAATGTGTGTGTGTGTGTGTGTGTGTGTGTGTGCGTGCATGTGTGTGTGTAAAAACAGCCAAGTGAGAAATCATCTCTCTCATAATTTCTTCCCTCACCTCTTCCTCTTTTTTCCCTCTCTTTCCCTTCGCCAGGCTCTCTCTCCATCCTCAAAGCCCTGGACCGGGAGGAGCAGGAAGTGTTCAACCTGACGGTGGTTGCCGAGGATCATGGGATGCCACCGCTGACTACGACCCAGGTGCTGTGCGTGCAGATGATCGACGTCAATGACGAGGCTCCTGCCTTCCAGTGGGCGGAGTTTGAAAGTCAGGTGATGGAGAACCGTGGCCCGGGAACCACAGTGCTGACGGTCAGCGCCACCGACCGCGACCAAGGTTGGTTGAAGCACGGAACATTTTTTAGGAAAAAATTAGCGGTATGCTAATGACTGTGAGAGCCAACCGTCCGCACTCTCCCTAATGCCACTTGCAATAACAGCAATCTTTTTTTTCATGTTAGTTTAGCTTGGCATTACATTTTCAGCACAACTAAACCATAGCACCTTATTAAGATGTTCCACTCATTATCCAGGACCAAAATAGGATTAAAGAGAACATCACATATTTAATTTGGGTCCGGCGCAGATTAACAACTTTGATATATTTTGCATTTGTTGGCCAGTATGAATCAATGATCTTGATGTGGAAGTATTTCCAACTGGACTCGTCCTGCTGAGAGTCCACTTGTAATGAGTTGATCAAATGATTTAATCTAGGAACTATCTACAGTACACAGCTGTGGCTTACCCAAAACCTGCCCCAACTCAAATGAAATGAAAACTTAGAGAAGGACTTGACAAACAATGTCCAAGAAAGAGATGTTGAGCTAGGGTCTCTATCACTGTGGAACAAACCACAACCGCTAATGAAATTGTGTGGTTATACTGGCAAAGCAGAACAAGGTCTAGGGTTTTTTTGTATGTTTTTGTTATTACTCCTTTCCCACATCTGGTACGTTTTATCTAATTTGAGTTTCTTTAATTCCTCACCAAGATCTCACAATGGAGCCATCTTTGCAAGTAGATGAAATAGGGGAAGATTGCCACTTTTTGAAAGAGTAACTAAACACTAGCATCAAACACTGATTGTTATGTTACTGATTTGCTGGAATTAGTGCCAGGTGACATCATCCCGCACCAATTTGAACATATCAAAAACATACATTATAATCAGTCTTCTACCAGAGATGATTTCATTAAATGTTTTATGCGGAATGTGGTGATTTTCATTTTCTTCAATGCACATCTCCTTTGGTGTCTCTACCCAGGGTCTAACGGTCATGTGACCTACGGCGGCGTGACCGAGGAAGGCTTTGTGATAAACCCCATTACGGGCGTCATTACCACCACCAGGGAGCTGGATAGAGAAGTACAGGACCGCTACACACTAACAGGTATTCATGCATTTCAATGAGGAACACGTACACATTAGCGTTCATATAATGTATTCATGGATTCTGTGGGGGAATGGGTTAACAGAGACTCTTGGAGGTGGTAGGAACAATTCCATCGGATAACATGTAATAATAATAAACTCACGTTCACGTTTTTCTTTGGAATACATATATTTCACTTTATAGATTTCACTTTTACCTTCCTCATTTAATTTTTATTATAAACTTTATTTTCAGATTTTCAGATTTACAAACATACAACAAAAGCAATAAAACATTACATTAAGATTAAAACATAATAAAAATAAAATATAACAAGTAAATCCAGTAAGTACCATATCTGCTGTTACCACCTTAAAAGGTCAGGTATGAGTAGTCTGTGAGAATATCTGGCGCTGGTGTCCGTCCCTGCCTCTGTAGGTGGCTCAATAGGAGATAAACAGTTTTTTTGCTGCTCCCTGTAGCCTGTGACCAATCAGGCAAGCTCTGAGGCTGTGACCAGTCAGGCAAGCTCTTTATTAATTCAAGCTAGCTCTTGGTCAACTAGCAAAAGTTACCTAGAGCAGCCTTAAATCATAGTACAATCACAGTAATATCATAAAATCATGATTGTGCTCATGCAAAGGATAGGTTTTCTACAAACATGTTTTTGCGAGATCCATGCATGGTGTACCTCCAAACAACGTTACTAAACATTGCAAAAATTGAAATACACATTGCAAGAATTGAAATACGACCTCAAGAAACAGTTTGCACATGAGTTAATTGCCGTCCCTTGCCAGTCTATGCCAGGGATGGTGGACTTCCCGCTAATTTTGCCAAGGCGGTGGTGCGGGTGGAGGTGATGGATGAGAATGACAATGCGCCCGTCTTTGGGAAGCCCTGGTACAGCCTGGAGGTGCCGGAGAACCAGGGGCCCGTGGAGCTGTGCTTCCTTAAGGCCACTGACCCAGATTCAGGCCCCAGTGGGACACTGCTGTACAGGATCAAGGGTACGAGTGTGTGTGTGTGTGTGTGTGTGTGTGCGTGTGTGTGTGTGTGTGTGAGAGAGAGAGAGAGAGAGAGAGAGAGAGAGAGAGAGAGAGAGAGAATGAGAGAGACAGAGAGAGTGAGAGTGTGTCAGTGAGTGAGATTGAGCTAAAGAGAGAGAGAGAGAGAGAGACTGAATGAAGTGTATAAAACTATGCCTTTGACCATTAAGTCATTGTTATAACATTGTATTAAATTAGCTTTATGTCTCTCTCTCTATTTCTCTCTCTCTATTTCTCTGTCTCTCTCTCTCTCTCTCTCTCTCTCTCTCTCTCTCTCTCTCTCTCTCTCTCTCTCTCTCTCTATGTCTCTCTCTATGTCTCTCTCCCCCCCCCCCCCCCCCCCCCCCCCCCCCCCCCAGCTGGGGACCCTGAAGGAATGTTCAAGATCCACGCTGGCACCGGAGCTCTGTCCACCTCGCAGCCGCTGGACCGGGAAGCCATGGAAAGGTACTCCCTGGAAGTGGTCGCCGTGGACACCGGAAGCCCCGCGCTCAGCACCACGGTAACGGTGGAGGTGAACGTGATGGACGTCAACGACAACAGCCCCGTGTTCGGCAGCAGCAGCTACTCTGTGGACGTGTCAGAGGACATTGCCCAGGGAGCCCAGGTCCTGCAGGTAGGGCGGGGCTTGTACAGCATAATGCATCATGGGATTTTTTGTTAGTGATACTCTGAGTAGTAGTGATACTACACAAGAGAGTTGTTGTACTGTAAAACCCTAAAGCAATGTAAATATACCGTAACCTAGGCCAATGAAAATGTAGTTTTGCCTTGTCTCGCATGAGAAACACTGTGGCAGTTTCAAACACAACAATGTCTCCCCATAATGACAAATCATTTCACGATTAATTACTAAACAACAACCAAAAAAAATGTACTACTAACATAATAACTAACATTAAATGCTTAAATAGCCCTCAGTTTAACACATTTTCACTTTTATCTACTATTTACTATTTTAGTCATTTTGGAGATGCTTTTATCCAAAGCAACTTACAGTGAACCTTTCAGCTGGGAGTAAACCCGAACCACTAGACTACCCTACCCTGACTAGCAATTGGAATCATGGCATTTTGTTCAATTTTTTTTGTTATTCAACAATGTGTCAATAAAATAGATCATAAAAACTCTATCCACATTTTCCACTGGTTTCCTAGGTGACGGCGACGGATGCTGATGACGGTCTGAACGGCAGAGTGCTGTACTTCCTGAGCCGCGACGCGCACGGAGCCTTCAACGTGGATGAACACTCGGGCCTCATCACCACGTCTGCCCCTCTGGACCGGGAGAAGCGCCCGATGTACAAATTCCTGGTGTTCACTGTCGACCTCTCACCCGCCTCCCCCAGGAACAGCTCGGCTCAGGTACACACGCCCAACGTTTAAAAGTCCTGTTGTTTTAGTTTCATCCCGTCCGAACCAGAGGATTTCACTTATTGGTTGTACCTCTGGGGTGCATGGACATTCATTTCAAATTGTTGACTTGGGATGACGTTTCATTTTTTTTTTCTTTTGTTTTTTTTTTCATTTATTTACCAGGGACAGTGCACAAACATTGGGAACTTCAACCTTGGTTCAACCTTAGATGTTAGATGTTCAACCTCTCATTTCGTAAACACTTCATAACTTACCACTAGGAAAAGATGGAATCAATCTTTGTGATATGTTTGCCCACCAAGGGAAAGCTTGCTAATGTTTGTAATGATATCATTCTGGAGGTTGCTATTATTTTATCACATCGGTTGCACAGCAGAGAGGTAAACAAGTATCCCTTGAATAATCACCCCCCCCCCCCCACCCCCCCTGCTCTCTTCTTCTTCTTCGCTGACCAGGTGACCGTCACCGTCCTGGACGTCAACGACAACGCCCCCTTCTTCCTCCAGGACCCCCTGGTCGTGGAGGTGTCGTCGGCCCACGCTCAGCGCGTGCTGGCCACCATGAGGGCCGAGGACCGGGACTTTGGGGCCAACGGGTCCGTCTTCTACCGGTTTGCCATGCCGGTGAGGGGCTTCAGCATCAACTCTCTGACGGGAGAGATCCAGGCCACGGAGCCCCTGGGTGGGCAGGGCCAGGCGCAGACCACCCTCATCGTGGAGGCTATGGACCAGGGCAACCCGGCGCAGTCTACCCAGGGTGTGGTGGTCATCTACGTCAGGGAGCTGGAGTACAGCGGCATCCGCTTCTCCAGGAACGCCAGGGACGTCAGCCTGCAGGAGAACGCGGTGCAAGGTGCGATGTCCACACCAATGTCTGTCTATACTGTGTGCTGTTTGGATTGTGTGGTCGTCCGCAAGTCAAAATTAATGTGTTTTTATTTTTTTGATTTTCATTTTGAAAGCAATTATCTATGACACAGATCACATACAGACACAACCACATAGACAGAAAGAAAGGGCGAAAATAATAAAATACCATAAAAAACAATAAACAAACAAGGACAATAACTTAAACAGGGAGGGAGGGCTCTTGGTGCATTCAATTCTCTAAACATTCATGCCTGAGGTTTTAACCTTCTTTAACATATTGATGACTATGACTATGATGACTATATTGATGATTACTATTGATGACTATGATGGTGTTCTCTGACATCCAGGCACAGCAGTGGCCAGAGCCCAGGCCCAGTTTCCTGACGGCTCCCGTAGAGGGATCAGCTACAGCCTCTTCAGTGGCAACAGGAGACACATCTTCAGCATCAGCTCCTCCACAGGTCAGCACACTGAAAACATTTTAACGTCAAGACATTCACCGTAGCTCAGGAGAAAGAGGGCTGCTGGTTCCAACCCTGCTACTGGCAAAAAGTGTTGGTAACACTTATATATTATATATATATTAAAATAGTATAATATAGTATAATAAAACTAAACGCTGCACTTTGAACTGCACCTATCTAGAGCCATGTGATATAAGTATACCATGTCAGAGTTTGTATTCAAGAGTTATCTGTAGAAGTAAGCACATAGAGCCCTCTTTGATGAGTCAGTTGATGGTGGCTGGTTGACTGAACAGATACTGATAGTGAATTTGATGTGATGGTATCCTTAGGCGAGATCCTGGTGCAGAGCTCCCAGGGGCTGGACTTTGAAGACAGCCCGCGGCTGCGTCTGGTTGTGAAGGCTGAGACCATCTCCTCCACCACCTTCATGGCCGTCAACCTGATCCTGCAGGACATCAACGACAACCTGCCCCGTTTCCAGCTGCAGAACTACGTGGCCTACATGAGGGAAGCCCAGGGATACGAAACGCCCATCATACAGGTGCTCATTCTGCTCATATACCCCCCCCCCCCCTCACCCCACCCAGAGTACATACAGGGTGACACTAAGTGGAATTGAGCTGTAGTCACTCTCATAGAGACGGCATCACAGATCCAAAAACAACTCACCTTGCCCGTCCTCTCTTTTCTCTCCCTCACCATACCTAATCTCCTCACCCTATCCCATACTCTCCTTTCTTTTTTTTGTCTCCCCTTCCCTGCATGTTTCTTGTCTCCTCTCCTTTCCTCTCTCTTGCCCTCCTCTTATTTTGTCTCCTCTCCTTTTTTTCAATCCCCCCCCCCCCCCTCATGCAGGTGATGGCCGAGGACATGGACCAGGGTCAAAATGGTCAGGTGACCTACTCCATCCAATCGTCAAGCATGAGCGGCCTGTTCAAGATCGACCCAATGAGCGGGAGCATATCCACGGCGGCCATCATGGACCGCGAGATCTGGACCCAGACCAAGTGAGAACAGATCAATATTCAATATTTCCAAGGCCATGTGTTGTCTTCTATTCTGTTGTGTCCTCCTATTGGTTTTATGTGTTTGGTGATGACATCAGTGATGCAGCCATTTTGTTAACATTCCAATGAACACGTAGTAGACAGACAGAAGAATAACGTGAAGCAGGAATAGGTTTCTCTCAGCTATGTTTTTGTTTTGTTTAGATATCTGGCTAGGAGTTTGACAGTGTGTGTGTATGTGTGTGTTTGTGTGTGTGTGTGTGTGTGTGTGTGTGTGTGTGTGTGTGTGTTTGTGTGTGTGTGTATCCGCTCACGCTCAGAAAAGAAATGCATCTTTGCAAAGTGGATGCCAGACAGTTCAGTTAGCCAAGCTTTAATTTGAAACACTATAAATCAACTGCACAGGACACTTTCGTTTCATTGTTCTGTGTGTTGTGCTTTCAGCATTGTATCAGTTTGCACTTGATATAGGCTATAAATCACTATATGAATCCAAAAAGAATTCACGGATGAATAACTAGAATTATTAAATATTATTAGCCAAAAGGTGACACATTATACAATTACGTTACTCTTTACTCTCCTTTAAGACCTCCTTCCTCTTATGTCAACAACACAACAATTTTGCTTTTCTTCAGGCTGGTCGTCACGGCAACTGACAGAGGCAGTCCCCGATTGGCCGGGTCGGCCACACTGACAGTAATCATCGTGGATCAGAACGATAACAGCCCCACCATTCCACTGCCCAAAGAGATCCGCATTCCAGAGAGTGAGTATCCTGAAGCAGTCGCTCACGACCGGCCGTGGTATATAGTTATTATATCACTATAAGCTGCCTTTTATAAAACGGTCTCCAAGTATGGCAATAAGAAAGTAATAGACACACTCCAATTTAAATTGTTTTTATTAATAAATAATAATGTTAAAATAGGCCCTCCTGGCTGCCTGCACATAGTGTGATTGCGGTTGCTATGCTATTGGCGGTTGCCAATAGCTCTGGAGAGAGATTTCGCATTTGTGGCAATTTATGGCCATAATCTCTCTCATTTAGCAGGTGGATTTCTTTCTGGAGATTGAGCACTGCTCAATCCACTCCTCCATAGTTAGGCCACCCTGGAGGTCAAAGTTAACCTTAAATGTTTTCATTTTGTAACTATCGTAGTTTTTTTCATTTTTTTTCTCAGACACGGACTGAATTGTGCAAAGGAATTAGACATCACAGCCGTGGTATATGGTTAACATACCACGGCTGTGAACCAATCAGATTGCTTGATTTGAGCTACCCGTTTTATAAAGTCCTTTAACTGCCAGGTGTCTGATAGCTAATGGATCTGTACAATGTGTTTGAAACACCCACTGCATGAAAAGTGGGATTTTCATCACAAAGCAGCACTGTAAATTGCCGTGGAAGTTGGAACGACTGTTCACAGGAAGTTGTAGGCTTTCACATGTAAATGAAAATGTTGTGAGCTATACAAATGCAAAGTAGGGCGATTTTGACTCACCACTGGAGGTTACACCTTTTTATAGGTACTACTAAATAGATCAGGCTTAGTATAATTATAGAATTATAAATTGTAGCTTGAATAGATTTGCCTTATGTAAGTAAGTATGCTATGATGTCTGAATTACCTTGTATGCCACTAGCAATGGTCAATAATGTTATAAAAAACTACAATTTATTTCAACAATTTATTTTAATAATATCCAATGAGGGTCAGTAACTTGTTTTACAAATCAGTACATACATACAGGGGTGAAGGGCTAGTTAATCTCGCCTATCCATAACTTCCGTTTGTTTTTGTCTCCATTTATTTTGTTTGTTTTTAAAAAAATATATTTTTACACTTCTGTTATACCCTCCAGCGGCAGCGCTAAAAGTCCTCTGGTGTCCTCTCGTCTTGAACCGATAGGACGCAGAGTTGTCAAAACTACTTGTCAAAACCTACATGTCAAACATGTACAAAAGAAGCTAATTGCCCTATTAAAACAGTCATTTGAACCTGCTTCTGAATGTTTCCCGCCAATGCAGCACTTGCACACCTGATTCAACCAATCAAGGATTAGGCGATTAGGGTAATTGAAATCAGGTGTGCAAAATCAAAACCAACCATTCCTACAACTCTGTACTCTATAATGATGTTCTCTATCTCTCTCTTCCAGACACGCTGATCGGCACAGAGATCACGCTGGTGACGGGTAATGACGTGGACTCCAGCCCAGCGCTCTCCTACTCACTGCAGCTGGAGCCGTCGGCGTCCGGGCAGTTCAGCATCCACCGCTACAGCGGCGGGGTCTCGCTCACGGGCCCCCTGGACTTTGAGGAGAAGACGTGGTACACCGTGACGGTCCGAGCCACGGACAGCAAGCACCACACGGAGGCCAACATCACCATACTGGTGGAGGACATTAACGACAATGCTCCTGCCTTCACCCAGGACCTCTATCAGGTACTGACATACATGATCGACATTGGTTGTTATCTGAAGCCATAACATTTATGACAATGGCATATTATGTGACGTTTTATTTAAAGATGTTTTTTATTTAAAGAATATATTATATATGTATATTATATATTTTCTTTTGTTATATATTTTATAACATTATTATATATTTTATTGTATTATCTATACTTGATTTGCTGTTATTTGACTTTTACGAAGTGATAGAGGCCCTGACTGTAAAAATAGTAAAGATAAAGAAGATAAACAGGCGATTTTTATTGTATTCATTATTCTGCCATTATATTATACAACAACCATGATTGGTAAGTATTATGTATCATTAATATAGTAGCATAATTAGTGGCACTTAAGTAGCTGAAGATTCCCAAAAATCGTCCCACAACTCTTGATCTTGTTCAGACTATATATTTATGAATAATACTGTCTGGTATTTATAAAAAAGATGTTTGTGCCAGAATTGAGATGCCCTGCTTGTTGTTAACCACCTCTTGCAGTGTGTTATAATTCCAACTAAAGGATTAACTTTCAATGTAAAATGTGGAATGTTCTTAACATGCCAACGCTTGAAAATACTACCCTGAGAAGAAAAATATGAATGCATGAATATACAGTATATCATAGATATTCATGCATAAACACAATATATAATATACAATATATACTGTATAATATAGAACACATTTGCTCTCACACATGCACAAACAAACTCCAACAGCGGGTTTTAAAAACACACACGTGGGTAATAAAAGTTAACTATCTAGTCCTGGGTAGGGAAAGGCTACAAAGACAACCATGTAGCATTTACTACCATGTCAAGGAATGTTATGAAAAGCAGGAAAACTGTATAACATTTTATGTTTCTCCTCCCTTACTCTTGAAACTTTTTATTAACAACAGGTTCCATTGTTGTTTGTCTGTTTTCTTTTGCTCGGATGCTTCAAATAAGTCTGGTTTTGTTTTGTTTCTCTCTTCTTCCACAGGTTACACTACCCGAACACACTCCACCAGGACGTCCTGTTGTCACGGTAACAGCAACCGACCGGGACTCCAGAGAGAATGGAAAGGTCACGTACAGACTGATGTCATCCACCCAGGAGGGTTTCCACATCGACCCCAACAATGGTACAACTACCAGACATGCACAAGGAAGCAAGACCTGGCACATTTAAACCGGCAGCCCTATTTAAACGCATGCAAGTTGTTGTGTTGGCAGCACCGGTGCTGCATGAATGCACTTTGGGAATGCTCTCTGATAGAATTCATCTGTTACTTAGTATTGTACTGTGTACTGCATATCCATCACCATTCATCTCTTTGTCTTGCCTGTCCAGGAACCCTGTTCATCAGTCAGACAGCAGAATTCGACCCTGAGCGGCCTTCCGTGAACATCGTCATTGAGGCGCGCGACGGCGGTTCACCTGCGCTCTCTTCTCTCACCACGGTCCAAGTTCAAATTGCTGATGTCAATGACAATGCGCCTGTGTTCCACCAGTCAGACTACAGGTTAGTTTTTGCATCCTTTGTAGAGATGTTTTTGTGAGTTTGACAGTTGCTCTCTTAATATGTTATTAATGGTGTTGAATGATCTACCTCTGTGTATAGGGCTACGGTAGCAGAGGACACAATCCCCGGGGCAACCATCCTAACTCTGGAGGCATTTGACAGTGACCTCTCTCGTGAGAACTGCGGATTTGACTTTGCCATTGCCAATGGCAATGAAGGGATTGCGTTCCAAATTGAAAGCAGCGTTCGTTTCTTGGAGGGCCGAGGCTTCCAGACTGTTGGCACACTGCTGTTGGCTGAAGGCCTCGACTTTGAAACCACGCCCCTCTACAACCTCACAGTGGTGGTGTCTGACCGCGGCGTACCCCAGAAAAGCTCCAGTGTTGCCGTGGTGATTACTATTGGTGACGTGAATGACAACCCTCCGGTGTTCAGCAGAGCAGATTACACCGTGTCGCTCAGCGAGGGGGCGGCTGCTGGGACAGAGATCATAAGGTTTATCGCCACAGGTGTGTGAAAAGACTGAACTATCATTGCCATTTGACATCTTCTCTCAGTAGGTTTTTTTTAAACTTATTTCATGGTGTTCTGTTTTTTTGTTCCCTCTGCCAGATCAAGATTCTGCCCCCAATGCAGAGGTCCAGTACACCATCAGCTCCGGTGCAGATATGGAGCTGTTTACAGTAGATCAGTGGACCGGCGCATTGCGGCTAAAACAAACACTGGATCGCGAACACAAGTCCACGCACATCGTTGTCATCCAGGCTACCGATGGACAAGGACACTTTGCCCTCGCTCCCGTGATGGTTGAAGTGAAAGACATAAACGACAATCATCCCTTTTTCCCTGTGGAAGTCCTGACAGCCAGCATCAGAGAGAACCAGCCTGCCAACTCGGCCGTGACGGTCCTCCACGCAATAGACCATGACACGGGGGCCTTTGGGCAGCTTCAGTATTACATAGTTGAGCGCCCCGGGACAGGTAAAGACAGCTTTGTTGTGGACCAAAACACAGGAGAGATCCGGGCTAAGATATCCTTTGACTTTGAAAAGATCAACTCTTTCAACTTTGTGGCGGTGGCAGTGGATGCAGGCAACCACTCTGCCACTGTTACTGTGCAGGTGTTTATCACCGGCGAGGATGAATATGACCCACTGTTTGCATCTTCTGATCTCGCCTTCGAGGTCCCAGAAGGGGCCAAGAAGGGCCAAAGCATCGGCCAGGTCCAGGCCAAAGATGAGGATGGAGGGGTGGATGGCATCGTGCTGTACTCCCTGTCAGCCAGCTCTCCATACTTTGAGGTCAACAAAACCACCGGCGTGATCTTCCTCAAGATGGATGGCTCTGGCAGAAGCAGCGGGTCAGGTCGGGGAAAACGTGAGGCCAGGATCATGTCCCTGGATGTGGCAGCTCACAGCCCCCTGGAAACATCTCGCACCACTATGACGCAGGTCACCGTAGATGTCACCAACACCAACTTTGGCCTGGCTTCGGATGTGAACATCCTGCTGATCAGCATCATCGCCGTCTCCCTAGTGGCCATCATACTGCTGGTGGTCATGGCGGTGGTGGTGTTTCTGGTGAAGTCGCGCAAAAAGAAGAAGGGCCAGAACACGGAGAACCAAGCTGTTGCTGCGGGAACGGCCCTTCAGAAAATGGACGATTCCAAATCCAGCATCGGAGGAGAGAGGATCTACCACCAGACTCTGCCAGGTTACGCTGGGGATCAGGGGGGGGCGGGCGGAGGTTCCTACACTAGGGGTGGCTCCCTGGACCCCTCCCACTCCAGCGGGAGAGGCTCAGCCGAGGCAGCAGAAGACGACGAGATCCGAATGATAAACGAGTACCCCCGCGTGGCCTCTATCACCTCCTCCATGCAGGAGCATATCTCTGCCCGAGGACCCGACTCCGGGATCCAGCAGGATGCCGACCAGCTCTCAGACATATCCTGTGAGCCAGCAGCCCTGGAGGGCAGCACCTGGTTCAAGGGGAAGAAGCTTGGAGGAAGCCTCAGTGGGACTCTGCTCTCTGGGCAGCTGCCCATGTACCGGGATGAGGGCAGCGGTTACCTGGGTGCCGGTCGCGGCCTCAACATCTCTTTGCCCAAGGATTATGGCTTCCCGGAGGACGGCAAGCCCTTGGTGGATGGCTCACTCACCGCGATTGTTGCCAGCGATGAGGAGCTGCGCGGAAGCTATAACTGGGATTACCTCCTCAACTGGTGCCCCCAGTTCCAGCCTCTGGCTAACGTCTTCACGGAGATTGCAAGGTTGAAGGATGAAACTGCCCAACAGAGCCAGAATCCCCGCCAGCCCTTCCAGCCCAAGCCCAAAATAGACCCCAAGCCTAGGATTGACCCTCCACCACTCATCACATCCGTAGCACACCCAGGGGCCATGACGGTTCCACCCAAAGTTCCTGTGATTGGACGGACATTCCCCCACCTGGCCTCCTTACGCAGGTCCCCGATCAGCCATGAGGGCTCCATCTCCTCAGCAGCCATGTCTCCCAGCTTCTCCCCTTCTCTCTCGCCACTGGCTGCACGCTCACCAGCTGTCTCTCCCTTTGGGGTCAACCAAGGCCCCTCGGCATCTATGATTAGCACCAGGGAACCGTCGATAGAACAGAGCCCCGACCGTGAGATGAGGATATGAAAGTTTAGTTGTGAGGGGAAGAAAAACAATGGGACAATATGGTTGGACGTAATCCACCCACATAAAAATAAGATTTTGAAAGCACCCCCTAAGCCTAAGCCCTAAATCAGACTAAATTACTTCTATAAACACAGAGGGCAACAAAAGATACCACGGGAAGTGACTCATAAGAGGGGGTCTCCTTCTGGAACGGTAGGAGTAAAGCACCTTTTTTTTCTTCAAAAAAATAACTTTCTCCTGTCCAAATAGTAACACTTGGAAGAATGGCTGACCACATCACAACGACTGGCCTCAAGTCCATCATATATGACCACTGAATACACAATTCACCTTGCCCTCCCCTCCCGCCCCCTAGCAATTTGGCCTCCGTGTCTGGAAGTGACTTGCCTGAACAGACAGGACAGACCTTAGAAGGCCTCCCAAGTGACGCAGGTCTCATAGAACTGAAACAGGTTAGAGTGGTGAACTGGGCCCACCACAGGGGATCAGCCACACAGTACGCCATGCACCTGTAGTCAGAGATGCCTCAGTATGTAGATACTTTTATAAACCTCCACGTCTCCTCGCTGGCTGGCCAGAGAGCTAAGGACCTCCATGTTTCTCAATGGGTCTACAGACATTCTATTCCATTGTACAGTGGCTCCTTTGAAAATAGCTGCTGTATACATGCATATTCCAGATGTCCCGCCCCTAAAAAAGTGTTTTCAAACCACAAGAATGACTGTGTGTTCAGAAAGACAAGAATGTGTTATGTTGAGCTGCCAAAACATCACAGAATGATGAAGAACTTCATATGATTGTTTCAGGTGACACTTCTTCCTATGTTACGTTTATTTTATTTTTTATATATATTTTTTTTATTGTGTTATCATTTGTTGTGTTATCATCCTGAAACAACATTGGCCCATGGGGAATAGTTCCAGTTTCAGTGTATTTGCATATATGTATATTTGTAAGTATGCTAGCTACATTATGTAGGTTTCTCCTGCCATAGATTGTGAGAAACATTTGTGTATATGTGTGACAGTGGTGCAAGTGAAAGGGAGACATTTGTGTGGTTATTATTTATATGAAAAGAGGATCAGCTGCCACATTTGGACAGTATACATTTTTTTTAAAAACACACACACACACTATCAGCCCTCACCATGCTGTATTGTTACTTTACATTTTTGAGGGCAAATTAGATAATGTACTGTAGAGCAGCACTTGCAGTCGGTCATCCACAGCGGTCCTTCATGCTGTGTTGTTGTACAGTTTGAGCACAACAACATTCCATCCGCGATTCAGGGACTCGACGATCACCTCTGTGTCTTCGTATGAAGTGCTTCCTAAACCAACAGTCATTGTCCACATACACAACATGCACTCAACTGTGAAGGAGTGGGTCATCTCCACTAAATTAACCTACAACAAAACACAAGGAGGCCCGGTATTGACATGGCAGACGTAAAGCGGAAAGCTGCCCAGTGCAGGTACCACAAACTATCTGGTAATTGGGTGAATTGCAGAACATGAGGAAAACATTCAGAGGAACCGAATACATGAACCTGAAAGAATGTATAATGATTTATGGTCCAAGTCCCAGTACGGTATTACTTTCAATGCTGCCGCTGTGTTCAATGTATTTGACTTCTGTGATTCACATGCATGGATCTCTGAGGAGAGATTTGCTTCCATGTGTTTGTCTCATCGGGCGTGTTCTTGTGTGCGCTCCTGTTTGGGTCTCGTTCGGAACATCTGCTCATGCAGAGACAGATGGCTTCACCAGGGTCTTGGCCAATACTTTCACATACACAGTTGCCTTTTCCTGCCCAGGAATCTGCAAGGCTGATTGCAATGGTGCAATGTCCTCTTTTCTTTTAAAATTCAGAAATGTGTTTTTTGAACCTCTGTTGGACAAGACAAGACTGTCTGGTGCTGGTTCAGCTGTACAAGTTTCAAGCCTAAAGTCCCATCACCACACACTCACGCTTTGTCCATGAAGAACACACCGTTGTCTCTGTAACATGTTGTCGCCAGGGCCTCCATTGTGGGTTTCTGTGAAGTCTGCCAATGGGAGAGAAAGTGAGAAGTGAAGCCATGGCAGTAAATTAGTTCATGTACATGTAATTCAAACGCAAATAATAAATTCCTACTGATCACTTTTGACAAATTGGAGTGTGAGCATGTTCATTTATCCTTGTGGTTTCTGACTTTCAGGGGATACTTTTTAAAGGTCACCTTTGGCCGTCTCTCATCTGGGCTGTGGAAGGTAACTGTGAGGGCAGAGTGGCGTTTCAGAGCTCATTACAACTTTAATAGTCAGGTGAATGAAGGCTTCGGCCCTGGCCATGGAGGGCTTCTGGGGACATTGTGACTGTGATACCTCTAGAAAGGTCCCTCTATATGAATGTATGCATTTCATCTGCGATGAATCTACTCAAATTTGTGCTGCCACAACAAAATCATTTCCATGGGAGGATGAATAACATAGCATTTGACATAATAAGCATTGCATGAAACAAGGGATTAATGATACAATCTAATATAAGAACAATAATTACATTTGGTGGGCACCAGAAGACAAAATATATCCAACAAAGGTGTGGTTTACATAAACATCACATCATCTGTGAGTGCTGCACAATCCCAGCCAAGGTCCAGTCAACACTGGATTCAGCTGTTCCACATCATATGAAGGCATACAATGTTGATGTAGCTGAACAATTACTAAATGTTGATTTCATATGGAGTCCAGGCATGTTTGTGGAGCCACTCGAGGGTTTCTGCCTCATTTGGTCATCACACACACACACACACACACACCTACCAACATGAAAATTCTTTCTCTCTCTCTCTCTCTCTCTCTCTCTGTTGTTGATGTTTGTTCTATTGTTGTAATGTACAGAAGTCCATGGATGCTTAGAGTTGAGACAAGACCCAGACAAAAGCTCCAGTGCAAATGTAGAATACAATAACTTATAATTACTAGTGGCACTAATAATAGTCAATTGAAGTCAATTGACAAGTTCAAATATTATAGGTTTTTTTTCTACTGTTGTATAGGCTAACCACCATCTTCTGTGTTTGATGTTGATGTTAGCAGGCCAATTTGTAAGGGTCCATTTTGACATATTGCTGTGATGACTGTCATAACACACACACCATACACACACACACACACACACACACACATGAAGAGGAGAACAAGCATGGCAGGCTTGATCTCACGTCCATCTCGGCCCACAGCTGTGTTTACGCTCTCCTAACCCATGACAGGATTTGCAGTCTGCTGCTGCACTGGCACATGCACACACATACACATTGCACAGACTCACATACACAATTTCTCTCTCACACACACACACACACACACACACACACACACACACACACACACACACACTTGCAGTTCCCCACATAGCACACACACACACACGCTCTTGCACACAAACCATAACAATGTCACGACCCCTCCACGGTGAGGCTGCCGCTGGCCTAGTGCCAACTCCTCCAGAGCAGGTCCAGTGTCTACTCCGTCTGGAGGAGCACTCGGTCTCCCAGCACAGGAACAGTATCCCTCCCCAAGCATGACATCATCAACACAGAAGTTGTCCGATCTGGTCTCACGGTGGATCTGGTTATGACTGGTTTTGATGTGGATGGACAGGTGCCGTCTCAGATAATAGAAGATGCAATATTGTTAGATAATGTAATTTTTTCAACTCTGAGGGGAGACAATGTGGGAAATGAAGAACTTTTAAAATGTCACATGCATTATTCGACGTGAATATGGTGAACCGGTAAAGAAAAAAAGCAAACAGAAATGACAAATATCTGCTGTAATTGCAGATGGCATTGTGATAAAAATGTAGTCAAGTAATAGGCTACTTGGGAAAAGGACTTACTTCACACACAATGATGCTATTTTAAACGTTTAAATTTGTTTTCATGTGTTTGGCATCAAATTGTTCAATGAACAAGTACATATTACTGTAACTTTGAATTACCTTCAGAATTAACATCAGATGTGGACATGCATTAGTGTCTACAGTAGTGCATAGCATACATTAGACCCACAACTCATTTCACTCTTTTAGCATCAAGGTCACACATCGGTGGCATAGAAATTAGTGTTAGTTCTTAACCACACACGTTCAAGCAGGGATCAAATCATTGAAATTACATTACAGGCTTGCGCTAAAATTCTAACATATGTGTGGAAAAATATACTGGCATATTAGATTGTCCTTTTCTTGTGTAGCACAAACTGGTGATTGCAATGTGTCAACAACTTCGATACAGAAGAGAATACTTAATATCCATTATTTATTTGTATTGTATTTACATTGATGAGTGAAAACAACCCACCGAGCTAGTGGTTATTTATGAATTTTTCTGCAATTATAATTTCCTGTGAATACAAAAGTCAACAAATGTAGCTTTTTTGGCTCATTAACCACTGTCACGGCACAAGACTCAAACTCAAACCCATGGTTGTTTCAGCTGTTTTATTTGTTTTGTTTCAGCACAATTGATAACAGGTGTAGAATTCCATTCGAAGTTTCGGACGCCAGAACTGTATCTGTTCATGGACTGACCTGCTGGAGGCGGACCACTGACTTACGGCTGGTAGTTGGAAAAATGTACCCCAGGAGAAACAAGAAGTGGACGGCTTGCTTAGAGACATGTATAATTACGTAGTTTGATAAGACTCATTCTCCCCAAAACAGCCGACCCATAAGAAAACATTCCAACGAAGAACTACTTGCGATACATATAAAAGAAAAGAATGAAAACATGTTTCCATCCAATCAGCCAGGGCAATTTTCCTTAAATCACACTTCAAAACATTATATTGAATTTGGTTCATTTTGTAATTACCATCCAGATGCTTTTGGAATTGATCTTGACGATATTCATTGAATAACGGCACAAGGACGCCATCTGTATTATGTACAGCTGCCACATATCTCTGCAGCAGTTTAACAAATGTATCTTAAATCAGTGGTTCTCAACCTTTTTTGAGTAGGCGTACCCCTAAACAATTTCTGAGGTAGCCCCCATGTTATTATGAGCTGGTACTTTTGGTTCTGTACTATATGTGTGTGAGACGAGGAGCATATAGGAGCAATGCTCATTTCAATAGTTTGAGTTGCATACAACCTATAACATACAACTTTCCCTAACTGCTATTTTTTAAATCTTCCTGTATACCCTCACATGTATCACACTGTTAGGGGGCGACCACAATTACGGCTGGACAGTACAGGAAACGATTACCGAGGCAGAATTGTTGAGTGTTACAGACGGGTTGTTTATTGGTCCATTTCTGGCAACACGGCAATCACCCTCCACCTCATGCAGCAACCAACCCCCACCGATAACAAAATGGCGCCTTATATAGGGTGTCGAGCTAACGAGGGAGAACCCATTCCCCATGCTGACATGCTCTTCTTTTGACAAACACTTCCTTTTTTTATCATTATCCCTATAATCCTCCTTCTATATACACACACACATTATTTACAAACACAAGCTCATCCCCAAATCCAGCACATTACAATAATACAATACACAATCTTCCCACACCCCTACTAATCACCACTTGGTTCCCCCTGGAACTATAAATATGGTGCCTGTTGCCTGGGGAGGCTTTTTGCCCGAACACCCTGGAGACAAAAGAGACTGGTGAGTACCATTTCACACACACACACACACACACACACACACACACACCATATATTAGATTAGTCCCATCATGTCATCTTAGCGTTCATTTACCACACAAATGCACATTAAATCTCATGTCCTTCTTTTGCAGGTGGAACCATGTGGCCATCACAGAACCTACCAGCACAAATAAGATTTAACAAGTACAATAAGTATATCACCAATCAATAAATATTAAACTGTATTTAAGTGTGCAAGTATGCAATGTGCAAATCCAATAGTGCAACTGCTTACACAAGTGCCTGTGCAATTATTAAAGTGCATGTATCCCAGTGAAAGTGCATTATTTCCCCCACACCCCATCTCAAGCTCCAGGGAACGAAGTCCTCTTCATTACACACACATAGCCATGCAAGTAGGCCTACACGTAGGTCCAGTGGCGAAACGTAGTTGCCACGTGCACGCGTGCGTGCACACCCGCAATTAACAATATCAATAGGCCTATTATCCTACAGATTGTATGGAATAACTTGCTATATAGCCTACTTTAAATAAAGGTCGGTATGGGGGGGCAGTAGTAAAATTGCAGATTTTACTAACCATTTTCACCAACAAGTTATACAATTGTATTTTTGAAAATCTATGATTCTCTTAATATGATCGTCTTCCTCAGCAAAGACCACCCACTAAATCTTAAAAGCATCAGCATATAAAATTCCACATTTCTTCCAGAAGTTTCTGGTGAAAACATCTGATAGGCCTAGTTGCTTTTAAAGCTCTCTGTCTCTATAGGATCTCCTCCATGATCTTGACTGACTACAGACTGAATATCTCTGAGCTGTGCCTCCAGGCTGCTGTCCATCCATCTTCTCCTCCCTCAGCTTGTTCTTGGTTTGGTTCTGGAAGTTTGGCTATAAACCTCCAACATCCACCTATTGCAAGCAAGTCATTTCATCGTACAAACCAATGAAGATACTCTGTCACTGTAATGTGACACACGCACACGCGCGCGCGAATACAACTATCATTAAATTCTAAATATATTAAAGCGGTGGGCACCAGGAAAAAGGGAGAAAGCCTAGGTGGCTCTACGCCAGAGGCTGTGTCATTATGGCGAGTAAGCAACGTTTTTATTTAGCAACACCAAGCCGGGAAGAGATGACAGGAGCTGGGGCTGAGTCAGTGGAGGCCTGCTTCTTGTTTAGGACAGCCTGACTCACACCACAGGACATGCGTTACTCACACAGCCTCACCAGCGGAGGGAGCGGAGCGGGTACAGGCGCAAGTTAGTCACAGCAGATAATGTGAAACAGAACGACACGTAAGTGAGGGCCCGGGCACTCCATCTCTCACAAGCTAAAATGAGATCAATTTTGTATAACTTCAGTAGGGACAGCACCAAACATGCATTGTTTTTAAATGGACGATTGTTATCAATTGCAATGACGATGTTTCATGTTTGACTCCCAGCTGTAAGGTTTTGAACCCCAGTGTCTGCAGTCTACCTGCCCTGTGCATACCTGAGGAACGAGAGGTTTTCTGATTGACACAAGTTAAGTCTGGTTTAGTCTCGCATAGCCATCCCTATCTCTACACTCCGTCTTAGCGCTGTGCCAGCACTGGAGAAAGGTCTGGCTCTACTCTATCATTCTGGTATAGTGGAAAAAACCTTTTTTGTATTTCTCCAATCACAATCGTCTTGGGCGGCGCCTGCCATTAGGTGCCTATTTTAGTCGCCTAATGGCAGGGATGGACGGGCTTATACCAACAACCTACATCCGGTAAGCTAGACTTGGTCTGGTTTTGAGCCAAACTTTATGACAAATTAAATTACGCTAAATTATGTGTATTGCTGCCAACAAAATCCTCAATTAATCCACGTGAAAATGAACGCGGGATCATTAACTGCAGATTACTGAGGGAAGGACTCGAGCAATCCCTGTAGCCCGTTGGATTTGAAAAGATGTCATACAGCACACATAAAATACAAGTTAGAACTAGCAAGTTCAAATATTACTAGAATTGACAGGTTTTTAATATGTAAGAAAACCCAAAATGTAAAATGTATATGGAGTGAATTGTGTATTTTACAACGCACTATAGGATTTTAACATTCCAAGTCAAAAAAGAAGTGATAGTCAATCTGGATATGAAATTCATACAAATGTACAGGATATATTTATATTATGGTTGTCAAAATAACACATTCATTATGATTAATTAATTACAGAAAAAATAACGTGTCTAAAAATGTAATATGAAAAAAATGTAAATGAATCACATGAATGTTTGAAACTGCATAATGCATAACATACTGCCTACTACATACTTGTAGCAGTTTACCCCTGCGACACACCACCTTAGTGGCTTTTGCTGGGGCCCTCCGACACAGGACACAGGTAGATGTTGATTTGAAAAGGGTGATGTAGCACATAATGCTGAGACTGAGGCGAACCTACGCCTATTGGCATTGTGGTGCTGCCCCATACTGTTTCGAGGTGTAAAACCCACAGGTGAAGGCTATCTCTCCTACCTCCCCTTCCTCAGAGCTGAGTGGTAACCCAACTCCCTCTAACTTTATTAAAACGGAAGAGCTTAAAATTGGATTTATGAATATAACTATATCTACTATTAAACAAAGCTACCCCACCCAAGTACGTTAACTCACAATTATCTTGAGAATAAAAAAAAGGTGGTGGGGTGGCCCTAATCTCAAATTCAAAACTCGTCCTAAGTCTAAGACCTAAGCTTTCTGCTCCCTTAGTCCCTATTGAACAAACAAAAAGCATTGCAGATTCATTCTTCTTAGCCATAGTTTACTGGCCCCCGGGCCCATACTCATACTCTTGTTACATAGCTTGTCAGGGATTTTAATATTCATGTGAATAACCTGAATTCTGGTCTAGTCTGATTCTCTCGCAGAGAGAATTACAGATATGTTTGGTTTCAAACAGCTTGTCCAGCAACCTACCCACAACGGTGGAAACACATTGGCTCTTGTTCTGACCCGTGGTGTTGAAATTTCTGACTTGGTCATCTTACCTTATACCTCAGCTTTATCTGACCACTTTCTGCTCACTTTCCATGTGGTGGTATCTTGCCCCTACGACGACTGCCCCTGCTACTTACAGCTGCCGTCGTATCACCTATCACCTCTGTCACTTGATCCTCTGTCTCACTATAGGGCAGGGGTGGCCAACCCGTGGCTCCCGAGCCTCTTTGCCTGGTTTCATGCGGCTCTTACGTTCATATATAATGTATAATATAATGTTGTGTTGTGTATCGCCCCTTTCACACTGCCCAAAAAAACCCTATGTAAACCTGCTAACACCCGATATTAATCGCAGGCATGCAAACTACTAAACTAAACCCCCCCCCCCGCCCGTCGTAGTTCCGCGGTGTGTTACTATTGCGCGCACCCCTCCCCAGTCGGCCGGAGTGTTACAATCGCAAGCAACTTCTTGGACTTCTTCAGACACAAAATCGAAACAATTAGAAAAGTGATTGATGCTTCCCCTACTCTTCATCTTGATCAGCCTACAAGAGCGGCACCATACGTCCCCCCTGATGCAACCTTCCTGCAGTTCAGCACAATCTCCTTGGATGAACTTGCTAAACTAACACAGGCATCTAAACCCACTGAAACAGTTCCCTCTACTTGACTGCTGTGATAAATCCTCTACTCAAGAAGCCTGGCCTAGATCCTGAAGTACTCAGTAGCTATCGGCCCAAGTACTGGAAAGAATTGTAGCTAACGAAACCATCAATTATCTGATGATGAACAACTTATTTGAACCCTTTCAGTCTGGGTTTAGGACTTTCTATTCCACTGAAACCACTGTAACCAGAGTGGTAAATGATCTTCTTCTTACCATGGACAGCAATGCAAGTTCCCTGCTGGTGCTGCTCGACCTTAGTGCCGCCTTCGACACAATCGACCATAACATTCTTCGTGATCGTCTTGATGGCATTAAAGGTTCGGCTATTCTCTGGTTCAGACCCACAAACAGAACGCAATACGTTCTTTGTGAAGACTCCCAATCGAAACACTGCAACCTAAGCTTTAGACTCCCCCAAGGGTCGGTCCTTGGTCCACTGCTCTTTGCAATGTACATGCTTCCTCTCGGCGATATCATATGCAGGTACGGAATTAGTTTTCACTCCTATGCCGATGACACTCAAATCTACATTCCTATTGGATCAAACACTCCTCCCAGATCCAGGTTGAATCCTGCTTGACTGCAATTAAAATGGATGTCCCAAAACTACTTGCAGCTTAACAAAGGAAAGACAGAGCTGATAGTCATCAGCCCAAGCAACAATGAACACAATTTGAAGATGTCACTGCGTTTTAAGCGTTTAAGGAATGTACTCTACTCTACTAAGTTCATGTGTCAAAAATCTTGGTGTCTTGTTCGACCCTATGCTTTCTTTTGATTAACATGTAAAAAGTATTACCAGAACTGCATTCTTTCATCTTAGAAATATTGCTAAAATTAGGCCAATGCTATCTGCAGCAGATGCAGAGATGCTCATCCAGACTGTAACTGTGATGAAGGGCTACACATATAAAATTAACTTACGATGGTATACGCCGAGCAGATGGTATATGCTACCCTGACAGAGGCGCTCTCTCTCTCGTGTGTGTGTGTGTTGATAGCTGGTTTATCCTGGGTGCCATGATTGCTCATGCACCACAGGTGTGCAGCCTCACCCAGCCCCAGAGTCTAATCAGTCGGACTCAGGCCAGGTGAGGCTGTAAACCAGCTATCACCAACACACACTCCACATACCCCCAACACTAATTTGGATGTGTCTCTGGGCTGGCCATTTGCAGGGGCTGGCTGGATGGGCTTGGAGGAGGCCTGACAGCTGGGCCGCGGTGGTAGCTCCTCGGAGGGCCTGGAACAGCCCTTGGTAGGTTCCCCCCTCCACGCACAATCCCCATCTCCTCCTGGAGCATGGGGCCTTGGGCTGCTGTGTCTGCTGACAGAGGTCTGGCTGGACCTGGGCTGCTTCAGGCTGGATCCGGGGCGCCTAGCCGCAGACAGTTGATAGTGGCGGTAGCTGCGCTGCCTCCCCTCTCCTCTGCTGGCCGTCGCTGCCATTGAAGAAGGGCTGGTGCTGGGAGGTAGCTGTCCATAGACATCACTGCTGGTGTGCAGTGCATGTCTGGGCAGCCCTTCTATGTCCCTTTTTGGTCGGAGAAGGCCCCACGTTGGGCGCCAGTGTAGCAGTTTACCCCTGCTACACGCCACCTTAATGGCTTTTGCTGGGGCCCTCTGACACAGGACACAGGTAGATGTTGATTTGAAGATGCATTTATTGGAGATGGTATATGCCGAGCAGATGGTATATGCTGCCATGACAGTGCTCTCTCTCTCCTGAGTGTGTGTGGTGATAGCTGGTTTATCCTGGGAGTTTAATCAGGCTGGTTACCATACCTACAAAAAAAACTGGACTCTTTACAGGGTTGCCATGCCTAAAATACAAATAAAAACAACCCCCAAACCTCACTGCCTCTACACTTCCCCAGTGTCACACGCCAATGTCAATCTATGAGTACGTACGTAGTCGGTTAGCAGTGAAGTTGACAGTTTAGCAGTAAATGTACAGTGTAGCTTACAGTGTGTCAGGTATGAACATCTCCATTGTTCCTGTGTGTTTGTAAAGTGAGAAACTCAGACTTCGCCTCCACTGTGTCAGCAGCCATATCTACCTTCTACCACACAAAGATCAACTCCTCTGCCTCCAACCCTAGGAAGCTGTTTTCCATGTTCTGTTCTCTCCTCACCCCGCCCCCCCCTTCACCCCCTTCCTCCCTTACAGCTGATGACTTTGTCACCTACTTTACTAAGAAGGTGAAGGCCATCAGCTCCTCTTTCACCCCTACCACTATCCTCCCTTCACTACCATCACTGCCACTTCTGTCCGCCTCACCCACTTTACCCCCTCTCCCCTGAAGATGTGCACAAACTAGTAATGTCTCACCATGCCACTACCTGCCTCCTTGAACCCATCCTTTCCTCCCTTTTCCAAGCCATCTCGAGCGACATCCTGCCGTTCCTCACCTCCCTCATCAACTCTTCTCTCACTTCAGGCCTTATACCAGCGTCCTTCAAGATTGCTAGTCAAGCCACTCATCAAGAAACCTACCCTCGACACTGCTGACATCCAGAACTACAGACCAGTATCTTTTCTCTGGTTCCTTTCTAAAACTCTGGAATGTGCCATCTCTAACCAACTGTCCTATCTCTCACATACAACCTGCTTGATCCTCATCAGTCAGGTTTCAAGACTGCACACTCCGTGCTGCCAGAGCCTCGTCCCTCTCATCGGTTCTCATTCTCCTCGACCTGTCTGCGGTGTTTGACACCGTGAACCACCAGATACTCCTCGCCACCCTCGCAGAACTCGGCATCGCTGACTCGGTGCTATCCTGGTTCACAACCTACCTGACGAACCGCACCTACCAGGTCACATGGAATGGCTCCTTGTCCGAAACCTGCTCCGTTCACACCGGCGTCCCTCAAGGCTCAGTATTAGGACCACTTCTGTTCTCCCTATACACTAGATCTTTAGGCTCTGTAATTACTTTGCATCACTGCTACGCAGACGACACTCAACTATTCCTCTCTTTCCCCTCCTCTGACAGCCTGATTGCAACTCGCATCTCAGATTGTTTGGCTGTGCTGATAGAAATCAGCACCTGGACATCTGCGCACCACCTGAAACTCAACCTCAACAAGACTGAGCTCCTCTTCTTGCCAGGGAAGGACTGCCCTCACATGGACCTACTGGTAACTGTTGAGGATGCTGTGGTGGGTCCTTCACCAACTGCGAGTAACCTCGGCATCATACTGGATGACCAACTGCGCTGCACAGCCACCATCACCGCGGTGACCCGATCCTGCAGATTTGCTCTCTACACATCCGCCGGATCCGACCCTTCCTCACAAGGGAAGCAGCGCAGCTCTTGGTCCAAGCACTCGTCATCTCCCGCCTCGACTACTGCAACTCACTCCTGGCTGGACTCTCTGCTTCCGCGATCAAGCCTCGAATCCAGAACGCAGAAGCACGACTCGTGTACAACCTGCCGAAGTTCTCCTACATGACCCCTCTCTTCCGTGACCTCCACTGGCTCCCTGTAGCAGCTTGTTTCAAATTCAAGACGATGGTACTGACCTACAAGGCTGTCAACGGAACCGCTGGTACATACAGTATTAAGACTGTTGCCATATTGTACTGTGATACAATACTGTGAATATATCATAAATATTGCATTGACACAATCATATCAGAATAGGATACAATGCATATTTGTCTATCCAATGAGCTACAACGGGCTAAACGCACAACCCAACTTCCCAGAGTCATACTGTAAATGTATAGTTGATACTGAAACATTGTTAGAGTTCTGAGAATACACAAATGTTACCTATTTTGGCAAAACTCACAGTAATTGCACTGATACTGTAAGTAAAATGAAAAACACTACAGTAAGACAATGTTTAGACTGGAATCAGTGCAGAAATACAAAAAGGTATCAAAATATTTACAGTATTTGTTATTGTAATACAGTAAAATGTTCAGCTGACTGAACTGACTGCAAAAAAAAAGTGTATCTTAGGCTCTTCCTCCTCCTCCTGCTCTCGCTCTTCCTCTCTGTTTTCCAAGTGGCTCCATTTTGCTGAGGTCTCTTTTATACTCACACATGATTGAAGTGTTTTGCCAATTGAGTTTGACAGGTGAGAAGTGAGTGAGACAAATTGGTAATTAGGTGTGCCATATTGAAGGCCAGTGTTTTAGTGAAGGTGAAGTGAAGGTTAGGTGTGCTAAATGATGCGATTTGTGCTTAGAGTTTTGCAAAAATGTGATTTAGCATTTCTATATGAGTGAAAACAAGCAGTCTGGAGTCTTGTTGTTGATACATGACACTGCATGAAAAGTGGGATTTTCATCAGAAAGCAGCACTGTAAATTTCCATGGAAAATCAGGTTAACGTCTGTTCACGGGAAGTTTTAGGCAGCGCAGAAAACGACCAGGAACTGCCTGGAATTGTCGTGGAGTTTCAATTTTACAGGCCTGAGAAGCTCCCCCAGCCCTAGGTCTAGGGGAGGCTTTCACATGTAAAGGAAAATGCTGTGAGCTATACAAATGCAAATCAGGATAGTAGGGGGATTTTGACTCACCTGGAGGTTACACCCTTTTCTAGGTACTACTTAATAGATCAGGCTTAGTATGATTATATAATCATAAATTGTAGCTTGAATAGATTTTCCTTATGTAAGTAAGTATGCTATGATGTGTAAATTACCTTGTATGCCACTAGCAATGGTCAATGCTGTTATAAAAAAAGATAACACAAAACTACAATTTATTTCAACAATTATAAATTGTACTGTTGTACAATATTTCAACAATATCCAATGAGGGCCAGTAACTTGTTTTACAAATCAGTACATACGTACAGGGGTTGAAGGGCTAGTTAATTTCGCCTATCCATAACCTCGTCCACTGTTTGTTTTTGTCTCCATTTATTTTGTTCAAAATCTTTTTGTACACTTCTGTTATACATACAGGGGTTTAAGGGCTAGTTATAGTCTGTTATACATCCAGGAGTTGAAGGGCTAGTTATAGTCTGTTATACATACAGGGGTTGAAGGGCTCGTTATAGTCTGTTATACATACAGTGGTTGAAGGGCTAGTTATGTCTGTTATACATACATGGGTTGAAGGGCTAGTTATAGTATGTTATACATACATGGGTTGAAGGGCTAGTTATAGTCTGTTATACATACAGGGGTTGAAGGGCTAGTTATGTCTGTTATACATACATGGGTTGAAGGGCTAGTAATGTCTGTTATACATACAGGGGTTGAAGGGCTAGTGATAGGCTGTTATACATACAGGGGTTGAAGGGCTAGTTATAGTCTGTTATACATACAGGGGTTGAAGGGCTAGTTATAGTCTGTTGTTATACATACAGGGGTTGAAGGGCTATAGCCTGTTATACATACAGGGGTTGAAGGGCTAGTTATAGTCTGTTATACATACAGGGGTTGAAGGGCTAGTTATAGTCTGTTATACATACAGGGGTTGAAGGGCTAGTTATAGTCTGTTATACATACATGGGTTGAAGGGCTAGTTATGTCTGTTATACATACAGGGGTTGAAGGGCTAGTTATAGTCTGTTATACATACAGGGGTTGAAGGGCTAGTTATAGTCTGTTATACATACAGGGGTTGAAGGGCTAGTTATAGTCTGTTATACATACATGGGTTGAAGGGCTAGTTATAGTCTGTTATACATACAGGGGTTGAAGGGCTAGTTATGTCTGTTATACATACAGGGGTTGAAGGGCTAGTTATAGTCTGTTATACATACAGGGGTTGAAGGGCTAGTTATAGCCTGTTATACATACAGGGGTTGAAGGGCTAGTTATAGTCTGTTATACATACAGGGGTTGAAGGGCTAGTTATAGTCTGTTATACATACAGGGGTTGAAGGGCTAGTTATAGTCTGTTATACATCCAGGAGTTGAAAGGCTAGTTATAGTCTGTTATACATACAGGGGTTGAAGGGCTAGTTATGTCTGTTATACATACAGGGGTTGAAGGGCTAGTTATAGTCTGTTATACATACAGGGGTTGAAGGGCTAGTTATAGTCTGTTATACATACAGGGGTTGAAGGGCTAGTTATGTCTGTTATACATACAGGGGTTGAAGGGCTAGTTATAGTCTGTTATACATACATGGGTTGAAGGGCTATAGCCTGTTATACATACAGGGGTTGAAGGGCTAGTTATAGTCTGTTATACATACAGGGGTTGAAGGGCTAGTTATGTCTGTTATACATACAGGGGTTGAAGGGCTAGTTATAGTCTGTTATACATACAGGGGTTGAAGGGCTAGTTATAGTCTGTTATACATACAGGGGTTGAAGGGCTATAGCCTATTATACATACAGGGATTGAAGGGCTAGTTATAGTCTGTTATACATACAGGGGTTGAAGGGCTAGTTATAGTCTGTTATACATACAGGGGTTGAAGGGCTAGTTATGTCTGTTATACATACAGAGGTTGAAGGGGTAGTTATAGTCTGTTATACATACATGGGTTGAATGACTAGTTATGTCTGTTATACATACAGGGGTTGAAGGGCTATAGCCTGTTATATATACAGGGGTTGAAGGGCTAGTTATAGTCTGTTATACATACAGGGGTTGAAGGGCTAGTTATAGTCTGTTATACATACAGGGGTTGAAGGGCTATAGTCTGTTATACATACAGGGGTTGAAGGGCTAGTTATTGTCTGTTATACATACAGGGGTTGAAGGGCTAGTTATAGTCTGTTATACATACAGGGGTTGAAGGGCTAGTTATGTCTGTTATACATACAGGGGTTGAAGGGCTAGTTATAGTCTGTTATACATCCAGGAGTTGAAGGGCTAGTTATAGTCTGTTATACATACAGGGGTTGAAGGGCTAGTTATAGTCTGTTATACATACAGGGGTTGAAGGGCTAGTTATGTCTGTTATACATACAGGGGTTGAAGGGCTAGTTATGTCTGTTATACATACATGGGTTGAAGGGCTAGTTATGTCTGTTATACATACAGGGGTTGAAGGGCTAGTTATAGTATACATACATGGGTTGAAGGGCTATAGCCTGTTATACATACAGGGGTTGAAGGGCTAGTTATAGTCTGTTATACATACAGGGGTTGAAGGGCTAGTTATGTCTGTTATACATACAGGGGTTGAAGGGCTAGTTATAGTCTGTTATACATACAGGGGTTGAAGGGCTAGTTATAGTCTGTTATACATACAGGGGTTGAAGGGCTATAGCCTGTTATACATACAGGGATTGAAGGGCTAGTCTGTTATACATACAGGGATTGAAGGGCTAGTTATAGTCTGTTATACATACAGGGGTTGAAGGGCTAGTTATAGTCTGTTATACATACATGGGTTGAAGGGCTAGTTATGTCTGTTATACATACAGGGGTTGAAGGGCTAGTTATGTCTGTTATACATACAGGGGTTGAAGGGGTAGTTATAGTCTGTTATACATACATGGGTTGAAGGGCTAGTTATGTCTGTTATACATACAGGGGTTGAAGGGGTAGTTATAGTCTGTTATACATACATGGGTTGAAGGACTAGTTATAGTCTGTTATACATACAGGGGTTGAAGGGCTAGTTATAGTCTGTTATACAGGGGTTGAAGGGCTATAGCCTGTTATACATACATGGGTTGAAGGGCTAGTTATAGTCTGGTATACATACAGGGGTTAAAGGGCTAGTTATAGTCTGTTATACATACATGGGTTGAAGGGCTAGTTATAGTCTGTTATACATACAGGGGTTGAAGGGCTAGTTATAGTCTGTTATACATACAGGGGTTGAAGGGCTAGTTATTGTCAGTTATACATACAGGGGTTGAAGGGCTAGTTATAGTCTGTTATACATACAGGGGTTGAAGGGCTAGTTATAGTCTGTTATACATACACTGTTAAAAAGGATTTGGGCTTTTAGTCAGTAGGACTGTTGTTGTCATGCTGGTTGAACAAATTTCCCATCACAACAAAGTATGAAGAGTTCCAACAACTTCAACTTGAAACGTACGTGAAAACGTATACAAAACTCAAAATAATCCCCTCAATGAACTTCATAAAATACGTTACCCTGGGAATTTCAACTAATACGCATGCGCCCGCAATATGACCTCACGCGCACTCGCGTGGCAATTTGAAAGCAGAAATTGACGGACGTCTTTTTTCCTCGGAGCGGGGTATTTATACTCTTTGGCGGGGACCGTTGTTAACAAGTAAGTACATTTTAATTTACTTTAGCTAAAGTTAGTCCATCGATAGGCAATGTGAATTAATCGTCTTATGCCCGCCAACACACGTTTTGATGGATATTTCATGTTACGTTCGTTTTAGGAAATACGTTAGCATCATGGTTGTCATGATAGCGCTAGCTCGCTAGCTAGTTAGCCACGAGTTGGAAACAATATAAAATATTCTTCATATTCTCTTCATGTTCGTGTTGTGTTTAGGTGTAACGTTCACAGTTACTCAGACACGGAAACGTCTTTAACGGTTTTATTTGGGTACAACACACGGTCGTTATTCCAGGCTACGACAACGCGTGACGTCGCTCTACAGGCGCTGTCAGCAGTTAACAGAGAGCAAGGACATAGGCACGGAGACAACATAATGCACACAAACAATAACACACCATGGGCACATTATACGTAAGTGATCATGCCCGACGAGGTGACCATTAACATAAATTAATGGACGACGCGGAGGCGTGAACTGTCCGACGCGACGCGGAGGACGGTTACTTCCGTGAAGTCCATTCATGCACTTCATCCATGATCACTTACGAAATAAAGAAATATGCGGTGTTGTAATGTAACGAAGTACAAATACTTCGTTACTGTACTTAAGTAGAATTGTCACGTATCTGTACTTTACTTCGTTATTTATATTTCTGACAACTTTTACTTTTACTCCACTACATTTCCTCACTAAAATGTGTACTTTTACTCCGATACATTTCCCATAACCATCTTCGTTACTCGTTACTACAAAATAAAAATCGAGTTGGTGACCTACTTCCTGTTTATCAACCTCCAAGCGCGAAGAAAAAAAAACACCACGCGCGACGAAGAAGAAGATCTGCTTTGGCCAATCATGGAAGCACCTGCAGCTGCGGCAGGTTCTGCTAATTCTCCGGTCACAAATGACGAGATCAACAGTGGCGACATCAACCGGTATTTTAACCCAAACTGAAAGTGGCTGTTGTTTACTGTTGCCATGGCGACATGTCTTTTCCCAGACGAAGTGGTTTTTGTGCGTGTGTGTGTCTAAACGCCACGGCTACACCGGCATGCTGCCAATACTCTAGGGTGGCCATTCGTCCGGCTTTAGGCCGAACTGTCCGGTTTTTCAAAGCCCTGTCCGGCGTCCGGCGTGGACGCGTATTTGTCCTCCTTTTTGAGACCCCCCCGCCGGTCATAGGTCCGCCCGCCGGTCATAGGTCCGTGGTGTGTTACGATCGCGCGCGCACCCCCGCCGGTCGTAGGTCCGTGGTGTGTTACTATTTACTATTAAATACTTTTACTTTTACTTCTAATACTTAAGTACATTTTATATCGGAAAATTACTTTTGGTACTTAAGTACAGTAAATGTCAGGTACTTTCAGACTTTTACTCAAGTAATATTCTAAAGGGTGACTTTTACTTCTACCAAAGTCATTTTCTGGTAAGATACTTGTACTTTGACTCAAGTATCGCTTTCAAGTACTTTATACAAGACTGGAAATATGTAATCATTTAATAATACTTTAATGTGTTTTAGAGTTAAAATCGTGAGTTTTTATTTTTATTTTTTACAAGTCGAGCGGACTATTTAATGGTGCGTTCCAGGCAACCCGTAACCCAAGTCACGACTAACAAACACACAAACAAACCTGCGCATGTCTCATGTTTGTTTGTTTACTGTGCACTCTTTGCACATGAGCTGCGTTTGCTCTTGCTGTGTCTATGTGAGGCTAGAATGGTTAGTTTCGATCGAATCAGAGGACTCTCGTTTCAAACAATGTATAACATAATCGGATTTATTGAAAAGTCCACACTATTAATGACGAATGAACAGCTAGTTGTGAACCGGCACGTGGGCGGGTTGAGACTCAAAGAGGTGGATGAGGTATTCACATAGTTAACTTCAGTAAAAAAATGAATACCACACTGAAAATACTCCACTACAAGTTAAAGTCCTGCATTCAAAACCTAACTTCAGTAAAAGTATTATCAGCAAAATGAACAATAAGTATAAAAAGTAAAATTATTCATTAAATGCTGTAAAATGCTCCCTGTCAATGTTTTACTATTATAAGGGGTGTTTTGAATTAAGATTACTGCTGCATTAATGTTGATGTTGCATTTTACTGCTATAACGTTAGATGTTTAAAGCTGAGCTCATTCTAATAATTGCATGTTTATTTCATGTTGGGATGCATTAAAATCCCGATTGCGTAACATTTTTCTTAGAGAAGACTATGTGGGCTTACTGTGTTTTGTGCTGATAAAGTTATGTTTATCTTATTTTTTTTCTGTCCTTCACTTCAGGCAGTGCTGTTTGGGGCAATGAGGTGGTCCTGCAAGTCATGTAATTACTCCTCGCGGAACCAACGCACACTAATTGTCCATTACAAATTGAAGCACTGTCATCAGGCAAGGAACTGTCCTCTCCCCTGTGTCTATGCAGACTGTGTGTGCTCCTTCAGGACAGAATCCTCTCTGAAAAAACATTTAACTAGAGACCATAGTCAAGCCCGTTCAAAGCAGGTGACCGCAAGGTTAAATTGTGAGCTGTGCAATTTCTCAGAGACGTGTAGTGATATACAGTATTTTGCACATCTAAAAATACACATACACAATAAGGAAACTGTCAAATGTCCCTTTAAAGACTGTAGTTTTCAGTCCAATGTGTACAGTACTTTTCGTGCACATAAGAGTAAGAAACATCACCTCTGTTCTTTTGACAATTTTCGAGAAAACTTGTGTCAAACTTTTACTCAAGGCACTTCAAACTCTGAAAGTACAGACTTTGAGACACTTTCGGATGATCTAACAGACTTGATAACAGATAATTACGTAGAGGATCAAGATCTACATGATTTGCTTCAACACAAAGTTGCATCTCTCTTACTGCGTATGCAAACAAGTTTGCATGTGTCTAAGACAACAACTCAGGAAATTATAAATGAACTTTGTAGTATTAGCTCAATTGTGGAAGAGTGCACACCAAAAATAATTGAAAGTGTACTGATCAAGCATAATTGTGCAGTAAACAGTGCTGTCACTACTGCTGTAACAGAGATAGTTAAAAAAGCAAATCCCCTCAGTTTCTTGTCAAAGGGCGGACCTTTTGGCTCTGAATACAAAAGAGCAACTTTTTTCAAGAATAATTTTAAAGTGATCGAGCCGATTGAATATGTTTTAGATGCATCTTCAAGACGGAAATTTGTTTATATTCCAGTTTTGAAAGTCTTGACAGCTGTTAAATCGTAACGATGTGTTAGATAAAATTTTGGCAACAGAACACAGGGAAGCTGACAAACATTTGTCTCAGTACAAAACATACAGAGACAGTCTATATTACAAAGACAATAAATTGCTCTTGTCAGAAGATCTAAGGATTGCCCTAGGACTGTATATAGACGATTTCGAAGTTTGCAACCCACTAGGAACATCAAAAAAAAAGCATAAGGTCTGTGCAGTCTATTGGGTCATTTCAAATTTACCAATACGGTATAGGTCATCTGTACAGTCAATCTACCTCGCATGTCTGTGTCATAGCAATGATGTGAAGAGCTATGGGTATGGGGCCATTCTTGAACCACTGATAAAAGACCTTGAAGTACTTGAGCAGCAAGGATTGTATGTTCAGAAATTGGGAACAACCGTTAGAGGTACTGTGCTATATGTGTCTGCAGACAACTTGGGGGCCCATTCGCTTGCTGGGTTTCAAGAGAATTTTAATGTTGACAAATTTTGTCGGTTTTGTTTAGCTAGTCGGCAAGATATTGACATTCTCGAGGTGAAGGAGGGAGTGTTTCCACTCCGAACAGTTGAAGCTCACAAACACGACATTCTGGAATTGAACAGGCATCAGTTAGTTTCCCTGAATGGAGTAAAGGGAGACTGTGTTCTCAATAGACTTTCTCATTTCCACACAATCCAGGGCTTCCCCCCAGACTTTATGCATGACCTTTTTGAGGGAATAGTGCCAAGGGAATTAAGTTTATGTATAAAGTCTCTGATATCCAAACAGTACTTTACAATAGATGAGCTGAATTCCATCATTGTATCCTTCCCTTTCAAGTGTACGGATAAAACCAACAGACCTAAACCAATTTCAAAGTATTTTGCGTTGAAAAAATCTATTGGTGGAAATAGCCACGAAAACTGGACACTGTTGAGACTACTGCCGTTGATGATCGGTCACCTTATACCAGAAGGTGACAAAACTTGGGGAATTATATTAGATTTGAAAGAAATAGTTGAGCTACTGGCTAGTGGACATTTTTCAGAAGAGACATTAGCATACTTGGAGTGTAAGATTTCCGATCACAGGTGCCTGTTAAAAGAGGTGTTTCCTAATTTCCACCTCCTGCCCAAGCATCACTTCTTGGAACATTATCCAGAACTGATTCGGAGATTTGGGCCGCTGATTGATTTCTGGACTATTAGGTTTGAAGCAAAGCACAGCTTTTTTAAAAGGGTGGTGCACAATTCTCACAATTTCAGAAACATCCTGCTCACTCTAGCAACAAAACACCAGCTTTCTTTAGCTTACCATCTAGACTTGCCAAGTCTTTTCAGACCTGATCTGGAAGTCGGACACACTTTGGTTGTTTCACCTGATGCACTCGAGCACTCCATGAAGCAGGCTATAGAGCTGAAATATGGAAACATAACTCTTGTATCTCTTGCAACCCATGCCTGCCTTTATGGCACCAAGTATTCAGAGGGAATGTTTTTGTCCGTGGGGCACACCAGTGGCTTGCCTGACTTTGGGAAACTAGTTAAAATTTTGGTTGTGTCCAGCAAAGTATCGTTCATCATGGAACCATATCAAGCATGGTACATAGAGCACCTGCGGAGCTATGAGCTGATGAAAAAACAGTCTTCTGAACTGGTGATTGCAGAATTACATGAACTAAATGGATATCAACCCCTGTATCCATATATAAGAGTGGGCAAACTGATGGTGACACCAAAAGTTTTCTTGCTTCACTAAGGTATAGTTGAAATGTTATTTTATGTTAAATGGTGTTCAACCCCCCCCCCCCCCCCCCCTCCTCTTCACTTCCTCCACCTCCCCTTGCAGTAAGAGCCTCATTATTGCACCCAGTGATTGCTATATAGGCCTACCTATTTTAAACCACTTAAAATCATGGAAATGGGGTAAAATATGGAAGTTTTGGGAACTTTGATGAGGTTCCCCTGAAAAAGATATGCAGTATGTACATAAATGTAAAAACAGTATAAACAATAGATATTGGAATTTTGGAGTGCAAAAACGTATGCATGAATATTTGTTTATATTGTTCATTAATGATTCTCTATTGTTCATTTTGTCTTTTCTCAGGTTGTACTTTCTCCATCTCCAGTGAAGTCCTGAGTTCTCACTCACAGAAAGATGCTGTTGCGTGTGATAATTTCACCACAGGACATTAGGAAGCTCCGCTTTGACTCTGTTCCACATTCGGTTGATGGCCTGAAACTGATGTTGAAAAACACACTTCAGTTACGTTCTTCATTTGACCTTCAATATGAAGATGAGGACTTCAAAGACTTCTGTAACCTCACATGTGTTGATGATCTACCAAAGGAGAAGGTTACATTGAAAGTCGTTTTCTGCCCTGTCTCTTCAGACTCAAGTTTGGACACTTTACCAGCTTTACCATCATCTCCGTTAACATCCTCTTCAGCCTTACTATCATCTCCGTTAACATCCTCCTCAGCTGTACCATCACCTCCAGCATCTTCATTGAGCAGCCATATGGAGTACTTTGAAGGTCGTCGTTCACAGCAATGGCCAACTGACTTTCCCATTCCTACCTTCTTGTATGATGTTGAACTGAGGCTCAGGCAGGGCAATGACTCTTTCAGAAAAGATGGAGCACTTCTATCCATTTCAAGGGACATTAAGTCTGAGATTCTGGAGAAAATTGCTGAAGCAATATATTCATTCAAGACCTACCCTACTCCTGAACATTTTGGACATGTAGCCAAAACACTCATTAAAAAACACCCTTGCCTCAAAGAACCTGGCTCCACATCTGGATGGTATGGGTGGAAACACAGTATAATGTTCAAGATGGGCAATTACAGGCAGAAATTGAAAGCTGCAGGCTGTCGCGAACTGATGGTTAATTCTGAGAAAAGAGGTCCTGGGGACACGCGAGGGAAGAGAAACAAAGTTAAGAAACCAAGACGATCTGAAACAAACTTCCTTCCAGATCTCCCCCAGGGAAGCGACAGCAGAAGTCTTGAAGAAGATCGAGAAAAGATGGTCCAGGAGATGAGAAAAACAACCCCAAACCTGGCCTACATTGATGATGCAATGAACGCCACATATGCATTGAGAAGACAGGAGATAGTTGAAGAAGAGCCACCTGTGGCCGAGATGACAGTCAGATGGCCTGCGCTTTTTACTGAGAGACAGGTAAAGTGTGCAAGTTTTTGCTGACTTTAAGTGCTTTGAATTTTACCAACACAAAGTCTAATGTGCTGTAGCAACAGGCATGACAAAGTAGTAATGTTGTATTTTGCATATTGCATGTTTAATTGAAAATTTTAAGTGGTTTCACATCTATAGGCTGGTGTAATACCCAATATATCTGGGCAGCTTGCTGAAATGTGAACATTTAGGTCACTTTTAACTTGAACAAAAAATCTGTACTGTCACTTCTTCATATAGATCGTCAAGGAATTCACCAGGCTCACGTCGATGGACATCAATTCGTTCTACGAGGGGCTGGACAGCCATCTGCATAAACTCCTTCAGCTATTCAGGTTGAAGCGCTTTGAGGAAATTGAAGAAATGACATCCTTAATGGAGAGTCTCGACAAGGATGTAAGTACATACTTGGAGGTAAAAGAGCTGCATTTCTACAGCTCTTTTCCACATTTGTTCCACATTTGCATGAAATGTTCACCTTCTTATGACAAATGTACTCTTTGTAAGTCGCTTTGGATAAAAGCGTCTGCTAAATGCCCTAAATGTAAATGTTCTATGTTCACTTAACTCAATGTTATTGCTGCAACTGGTGCAAGAAGGGAAACAGGGATACAGGGGAACTGAAAACCCAGAGTTTCCCTCATTTAAGGGTTAAACTCAAGAGTTTTCACTAAACACACTTACTGCAATACACCCCAGAATGTCTTGTGGACAGAGGGGGTTAATAATTCTGTTAGCAACTGTATGCATGTATCATGTGTTTTGGCAGGCATCAAACCAAAGGAAGAGGGCAGCAGCTTTGCAGGGACTACCATGGTACATGAAGGAAAATCCCTCTACATTCATGAAGAGGTGTGAGGTAAGCAGCGGAATGTTCAAGATTATACAAGAAGTGGTTCACAATGGGCAGGATTACATTTGTAATTTCAGGCATCCTTTGTGTGTATGCACTATATGGCAAAGCATCTCTAAAGCACAGGCACCTTTTTGTTTTTTGTTTGTTTTTGCATCAAGCCAACAGAACCTGAAGAGGACGTCATGAAGGGAATGGTGATTGGACTCCTTTTAGTTGTTGAGGATGTGAAGGAGCCCCTTCCGGCTTCTTACAAAGAAATTGCCATCGTGATTGAGGAAAAGATTGTCATGCGCCACCTGGGTGATGTACCCAACGCTTTTGTGAACATGATGGGCCTGCTGTACATGCTGAACCTTAGCTATCCAAAAGACTTGAAATACACTTTTGAGGTGATTCAGCGCCTGTTCATGGGAATCGGGTCCGAGGTGTGCACTCCCAAGGTCCACTCTCTAAAGAATAAATTACTCGGTTAGAGAGATGGCTGAGGATCTCTTTATTTTGTGTTTTCATGTTCTATTAGATGTTGTTGAGCAAACATGAACAGAATGGAGATTACAGTAATGTTTGGTAACGCTTTATATTAAGGTCCTTGTAATAACCATTAATAAGACCCTTGTAAGTCCTTACAAGATGCTTATTAACATTATTGTGTGTTTATAAGCCTATATAAGTGTTAATAATGGCATTATAATACAGTTAATAGCAGGCTATAACACATTTATAAGCGCTTATAAATGTGTTATAGCCTGCTATTAACTATTATAATGCCATTATTAACACTTATATAGGCTTATAAACACACAATAATGTTAATAAGTATCTTGTAAGGACTTACAAGGGCCTTATTACCTATTAATTCATGGTTATTACAAGGTCCTTAATATAAAGCGTTACCTAATGGTTTAACATTTTCATTTTCTGGCTGACATTTGAGCAAGTTTCTCAGAGATACGATTTTCAATGTATGTCTTGCTGCATCCAGTTTATTTTGTGTTCATGTTTTGACTGATTTATATTGCTCTATTTGGAGGAAATGTGTCTGAGAGACACTAATGTATGTTAAAGATTAATTGTTAAGAGTGGACAACTCAGTAATGTTTGATGTTTCACTTACTTAGAGTGTCATTTTCTGGCTGACATTTGAGCAAGTTTCTCAGAGAGATACGATTTTCAATGTATGTCTTGCTGCATCCAGTTTATTTTGTGTTCATGTTTTGACTGATTTATATTGCTCTATTTGGAGGAAATGTGTCTGAGAGACACTAATGTATGTTAAAGATTATTTGAGAAGTGCTGAAAAGTGCTTTACAAATATAATTTATTATTATTATTATTATTATTATTATTTGTTAAGAGTGGACAACTCAGTAATGTTTGATGTTTCACTTACTTAGAGTGTCATTTTCTGGCTGACATTTGAGCACGTTTCTCAGAGATATGATTTTCAATGTATGTCTTGCTGCATCCAGTGTATTTTGTGTTCATGTTTTGACTGATTTATATTGCTCTATTTGGAGGAAATGTGTCTGACAGACACTAATGTATGTTAAAGATAAATTGTTAAGAGTGGACAACTCAGTAATGTTTGATGTTTCACTTACTTGGAGTGTTATTGTTTTTCCCCAAATGAAGGATGGATTCTTTAAATGTATGGGACACCGTGGAATTTCCGTTATGAGCAGCCCTGAGCAAAATTGAGGATGTGTTAGGGTGTGAAGGCTTCTCTTTTGTTTGTCTCTGTGTCCCAAGGTCTTTTTTGACATGTCAACAACCATTGACAACTGTAATTTCAACGAATTACTGGTTTGACTTGAATTCTTGGGATTTTAATAAAAGTCCTGATTGAAATGTCTTTTCAGTGATTTCTTATGTGTTAATATTTAGGTTCGACTCAACTAGTACTCCTGTAAATTATCTTTGTAGATATTAGTTTGTTTTAAGTTCTTGAAATCTCTATCACCTTATGTAACGTGGTAATAGAAGTTGAGAAAAAAATATAATTTCATGTTGAACTAACTTGATACTCATTTTAAAACAACTTGATAAATTAAGTTCAACCAACATCTTGTTTAGTTCTCTTAAGCAATATTAACTTGTCCAGATTACTTGATACAGGAAGTTGCGTCAACAAACTGCATGTTGTTTCAATTAAGTATTTCATGTTGAGCTAACTTGATACTCATTTTAAAACAACTTGATAAATTAAGTTCAACCAACATCTTGTTTAGTTCTCTTAAGCAATATTAACTTGTCCAGATTACTTGATACAGGAAGTTGCGTCAACAAACTGCATGTTGTTTCAATTAAGTATTTCATGTTGAGCCAACTGGATTCACATTTGTAAGAACTTGATAAATTAAGTTCAACCAACATCTTTTTAAGTTCTCTTGAATAATATTTTCTAGTCCAACTTACTTGATACATGTTCCATTAACTTATGTTTTGAAGTGTAATAACCTTGACAATATAAGTTAACTCAACTTAACTCAGTCAAAGCAACAAGATGACTTGACTAAGTCAAGTTGAGTCAACCAATCTTTTTTAACAGTGTACAGGGGTTGAAGGGCTAGTTATAGTCTGTTATACATACAGGGGTTGAAGGGCTAGTTATAGTCTGTTATACATACAGGGGTTGAAGGGCTAGTTATAGTCTGTTATTGTCACAAGTAACAGGAACTAGGGTATATTTCATTTGGTTTTGGTTTTTTGTGTTTCCATTGGTATTAATTCTAGTGTCATTTCAGATCCAGCAACTCCCCTCTCCCGGCAATCATCTTCATTGCCCTCACCTGGTCTGCCCTTCACCCACCTTCTCACCTGTAGCTGATCACCTCATTAGTCCTCAGTGTATATATACCGGTTCACTTCCCTTTGTCCTCTGCCAGATTGTCTAGTGTGTTATGCCAAGCTCTCCAGCGTTTTGTTACTTACCTGCCTGTTACCCGGTCTTTGGACTCTGCCTGTTTCCCGGTCTTTGGACTCTGCCTGTTTCCCGGGTCTTTGGACTCTGCCTGTTTCCCGGTCTTTGGACTCTGCCTGTTTCCCGGGTTTTGGACTCTGCCTGTTTTCTGGTTTTGGATTCTGCCTGCTCCCTTGGATTTTTCTGCCTGGTCTACCTGCCTGCTTGGTAGTTGACATCAATAAAGACTTTGAACTTTACATCTCCGTTTGAGTCGTGCTTTTGGGTTCGGTGCTGTCTGGGTCGTTACAGTACAATCTGGCCAGGATGGACCCAGCCGACTCTGCCTCACTTCGGGAGGAGCTGGTTGCACAGGCCGGGACGTTGCAACGTCATGACCTGCAGCTTGTCTCCATAATAGAGGGGCTTCAGCAGATGGCGGTTCGCCATGATCGAGCCATGCAGAGCATTCAGGAACATCTCGGGAGACTTCGCGTTCCTGAGCCAAGCCCAGCCCCGACTCCGGATCCGGCTCTGGCTTCCGGTTCTCCGGTCCGATCTCCTCCAGCATCGGATGCACGTTTACCACTTCCGGAACGCTATGCTGGTATTCCTGGTTCTTGTCGGCCATTCCTGGTGCAGTGTTCGCTCGCCTTCGAGCTCCAGCCCTCCGCTTTTCCCACGGAGAGATCCCGGGTGGCGTACATCGTCTCGCTGCTCATTGACCGAGCCAGGGCCTGGGGCACCGCAGAATGGGAGAGACAGTCCGCCAGCTGTGCATCGGTGGAATCATTCTCTGCTGAGCTCCGGAAGGTTTTCGATCACCGCACTCCCGGGAGGGAGGCAGCTCGAGGATTGTTCGACCTGAGGCAGGAGGGAAGGTCCGTGGCCGATTACTCCATCGAGTTTCGTACCGTGGCAGCAGAGAGCAGTTGGAATGCTTCCTCCTTGTTGGACGCCTTCTACCATGGACTCTCCAACCGCATCAAAGATGAACTGGCGGCCCGAGATCTACCGGCGGACATCGATGCTCTGGTCGCTCTCGCCATCCGTATCGACGGTCGTCTTCGGGAACGGAGGAGGGAGAGAGAGCTGTCAGTTGTTCTGCAGGCTCCGTCTCAGCAACCATCCCATTCTCCAAGACTCTCTTCTGAACTGGTCACTGACAGTCCCAGTGATTTCCCAGAGTCCATGCAGCTTGGACGTGCTCGCCTCTCCGCAGCAGAGCGACAGCGTCGCTTGCGGGAGAACAAATGTATGTACTGCGGCCAGGACGGCCATTTTGTCTCTTCCTGCCCGGTAAAAGACCAGGCTCACCAGTCAATCCGAGGGCGCTGGTGAGCCGAACTATGAACTTTGATATGCCCTCTCGACCGCAGCTCCAGGCTCAACTCCACTGTTCTGGAGGTTCTCACACAGTCACAGTCCTCATTGACTCGGGGGCCGATGCCAATCTTTTGGATATGACGCTTGCTTCACAGCTCGGAATTGGTCGGGAGGCTCTGAGTAGACCGATCCACGCCACGGCACTCGACGGTCGCCTCCTGTGTCGGGTTACCCACCGATCGGCTTCACTTCAACTGGGCATGTCAGGTAATCACATGGAGACACTCACCTTTCACCTGATTAATGCACCACAACAGCCTGTCATTTTGGGGTACCCCTGGCTTAGGAGGCACAATCCTCACATAGACTGGGCTTCTGGAACTATTCTGCAGTGGAGTGCTCACTGTCATGCTGTTTGCCTCAGGTCTGCTCTGTCATCCAGTCCTAGTTTGCAGGTTTCCTCGGAGTTTCCAGATCTTTCAGGAGTCCCTGAGGTTTACCTGGACCTTAAGGAGGTGTTCAACAAGGCTCGGGCTACTTCATTGCCGCCGCATCGCCCGTACGATTGTGCCATTGACCTTCTTCCGGGAACCTCTCCTCCTAGGGGAAGGCTCTTCGCCGTGTCTGCTCCTGAGACCAAGGCCATGGAGAAGTATATTGGTGACTCTTTAGCGGCGGGGATCATTCGGCCGTCCTCGTCTCCTGCTGGCGCGGGGTTCTTCTTTGTGGGAAAGAAAGACAAGACCCTACGCCCATGCATTGACTACAGAGGAATCAATGCCATAACGATCAAGAACAGGTACCCACTTCCACTCATCTCATCTGCTTTCGAATTATTGCAGAAGGCCACTATTTTCACCAAGCTTGACCTCAGGAACGCTTATCATCTGGTGAGGATCCGAGAGGGAGATGAGTGGAAGACGGCCTTCAATACTCCTAGCGGGCACTACGAGTATCTGGTCATGCCTTTCGGACTCACCAATGCTCCAGCAGTCTTCCAGGGGTTGGTCAATGATGTATTGAGAGACATGCTCAATGTTAGTGTGTTTGTATACCTGGATGATATACTTATCTTTTCTAAGTCCAAGCAGGAACATGTGGTGCATGTACGGCAAGTGCTCCAGCGCCTCCTGGAGAATCAACTCTTCGTAAAGGCTGAGAAGTGTGAGTTCCACACCTCAGAAGTATCCTTTCTCGGCTATATCATCAACGCTGGGAACATCCAGATGGACCCGGCCAAGACCAGAGCAGTCTTGGATTGGGTTACTCCTCCCACCCGCAAGGGGCTTCAACGTTTTCTGGGATTCGCTAACTTCTATCGACGGTTCATTCGGAACTACAGTTCAGTGGCGGCTCCGCTCACTGCTCTCACCTCCCAGCATGTGTCATTCCGGTGGTCCTCCGCAGCTGAAAGGGCGTTCGGTGAGTTGAAGTCACGTTTCAGTTCTGCACCCATTCTCATCTTCCCTGACCCCTCTCGCCAGTTCATTGTTGAGGTGGACGCCTCGGACACCGGTGTGGGGGCCGTTCTGTCCCAACGGTCTGCTGAGGACCAGAAGGTTCATCCATGCACTTTCTTCTCCCGGAAGCTGTCTCCAGCGGAAAGAAACTATGACATTGGGAACCGAGAGCTGTTGGCGGTAAAGTTGGCACTGGAGGAGTGGAGGCACTGGTTGGAGGGGGCAGAACAGCCATTTGTGGTCTGGACTGACCACAAGAATTTGGAATACATCCGTTCGGCCAAACGGCTGAATTCACGCCAAGCCAGGTGGGCTCTTTTCTTTAATCGGTTTGACTTTTCTCTCTCGTATCGACCAGGCTCCAAGAATGTCAAACCGGATGCCTTGTCCCGTCAGTTCCAGTCAGAAAGCGCTCCTCTACAACCGGAAGGCATCATCCCTCCAACATGCATCATCGGTGCGGTAACCTGGGAAATAGAGGACAAGGTAAAGCGCTCCCATGGGGAACATCCTGCTCCCAGTGCATGCCCCACAGGTCGTCTGTTTGTCCCTGCCAATCTCCGTTCTCAGGTTCTCCAGTGGGGACACTCCTCCCGTCTGGCTTGTCACCCCGGAGTGAGACGCACCCTGGCCCTGCTGCGACAACGCTTCTGGTGGACGTCCATGGAGGAGGACACCAAGGGGTTCATCGCCGCCTGCCAGATTTGTTCTCAACATAAGAGCACACGCCAAGCTCCTTCGGGTGTCCTGCATCCTCTTCCAATTCCTCGTCGCCCCTGGTCTCACGTCTCCTTGGACTTCGTCACTGGCCTGCCATCTTCAAACGGTAATACAGTTATTCTCACCGTAGTGGATCGATTCTCTAAGTCTGCCCAGTTCATTGCACTACCCAAGCTTCCTACTGCTAGAGAGACAGCGGAAATAATGTTGGAACATGTGTTTCGCTTGCATGGACTTCCTTGTGACATTGTCTCTGACCGGGGTCCGCAGTTCACCTCTCGTTTCTGGTCAGAGTTCTGCAGCCTTCTGGGAGCCACCGTCAGTTTGTCATCAGGGTTCCACCCCCAATCCAATGGCCAGGCCGAACGCATGAATCAGGAGATGGAGACATCCTTGCGTTGCCTCACCTCTCGCAACCCAGCCTCCTGGTCTCAACAACTCCTATGGATTGAGTATGCCCATAACACTCTGCCCAGTTCGGCCACCGGTTTGTCCCCCTTTCAATGCTCCCGTGGTTACCAACCACCTCTTTTCCCCGAGCAGGAACGTGAGGCCAGCGTCCCTTCTGTCCAGGCGCTCATTAGTCGTTGTCGACGCACCTGGATGCAGGCCCGCTCCAACCTCCTACACACCTCTGACCGTTATCAACGGTCCGCCAACCGACGACGCATCCCGGCACCTTGCTACAATCCGGGACAACGCGTGTGGTTGTCCACACGGGACCTCCCTCTCAGAGTGGAGTCCAGAAAATTGGCTCCACGGTTTGTGGGGCCATTCCCCATTTCCAGGATCATCAACCCTGCAGCTGTTCGTCTTCGTCTGCCACGATCCATGAGGATTCACCCTACCTTCCATGTCTCCAGGATCAAACCAGTCAAGGAGAGTCCGCTTCAGCCCTCCGCCAGACCCCCGCCACCCACCCGACTCATCGACGGGGCACCTGCCTATACTGTTCGTCGCCTCATCAAGTCCCGGCGGCGTGGAAGGGGATTTCAGTACCTGGTGGACTGGGAGGGTTATGGTCCTGAAGAGCGCTCCTGGGTTCCCGCTCGCAACATCTTGTGCCCATCCCTCATCAGGGACTTCCATCGGGATCACCCTGATCAGCCTGGTGGGACGTCAGGAGCCGTCCCTAGAGGGGGGGGTTCTGTCACAAGTAACAGGAACTAGGGTATATTTCATTTGGTTTTGGTTTTTTGTGTTTCCATTGGTATTAATTCTAGTGTCATTTCAGATCCAGCAACTCCCCTCTCCCGGCAATCATCTTCATTGCCCTCACCTGGTCTGCCCTTCACCCACCTTCTCACCTGTAGCTGATCACCTCATTAGTCCTCAGTGTATATATACCGGTTCACTTCCCTTTGTCCTCTGCCAGATTGTCTAGTGTGTTATGCCAAGCTCTCCAGCGTTTTGTTACTTACCTGCCTGTTACCCGGTCTTTGGACTCTGCCTGTTTCCCGGTCTTTGGACTCTGCCTGTTTCCCGGGTCTTTGGACTCTGCCTGTTTCCCGGTCTTTGGACTCTGCCTGTTTCCCGGGTTTTGGACTCTGCCTGTTTTCTGGTTTTGGATTCTGCCTGCTCCCTTGGATTTGTCTGCCTGGTCTACCTGCCTGCTTGGTAGTTGACATCAATAAAGACTTTGAACTTTACATCTCCGTTTGAGTCGTGCTTTTGGGTTCGGTGCTGTCTGGGTCGTTACAGTTATACATACAGGGGTTGAAGCCTTCAACCCCTGTATGTATAACAGACTATAACTAGCCCTTCAACTTGAAGGGCTAGTTAAGGTTGAAGGACACACACACACACACACACACACACACACACACACACACACACACACACACACACACACACACACACGTAGAGCAGATCTTGAGCTGAGCATAATTTATTAATATTGATCAGAGCAGTGTTGATTGAAACGGCATTATGGACCAAAACACTGCAGGTGCCCACAATATGGGTTTAATGTCTTGCTCAAAGACACGAGACCGGGCGCGCGTGCGTGTGCGCCTGTTGTCAGGCAAACAAAAGTTGATACAAGGGGACTCCTATTGGTCATTTTCACTGGCGCGAATTTTCTCGGGCTGTTGTCAGGCAAAGCCTACAGATACCCCTCGTCTGATTTGACGGTGGATACAACAGGACTCTTGAGGACTATTGGTCACGTTTGTTGTTTGGCCTGGTCATGTAAAAACCCCCTCCGCCGATCTGCTCTTCCCCGTTGATGTATCAGAGGTAAGATATGCTTTGTCTTTTCAACTTGCTAGCTTCAGCGCATTACCTACACATCAGTTGTATAGTGAGCTTAAGTTTGACCTTACTCTGTCGTGTTTTGGCTATAATCACCTGAAACACATTAAAATATGTGCAGTTGGTGTCCCGAAGGGCCATCATTTAAACGGCGGGAAAATGTGCCACAATAGGGAATGTCTTAAATTAAACTAGGTTCATTAAAGGCCGTGGTGGAGGTTCAAACACCACTGTCGATTAATGGGTACATAAAGCACTCAAGACATGTATATACAGTTAGAAATGTTTCCAAAATGGTGTTAAAGTCCAGTTTTTGTAACGGTTCTTTTTAACGCAATTCGGCGACGACGTCACGTGAGGGAGACGTGGTGGAAGGTAGCCTCAGCCTTGTACTAGATAACTAGAACTATGGCGTCTTCGTTAGAAAATTAAACCTGCACCACGGCCTTGTAATGTCATTTTCAGTTTTGATGTCGGGACGTCCCTGGCAGGCGGACATTATTGTTTAACACATTGAACGTGCGGTAACTCCCCCCCCTGTGAAAGGCGAAGGAAGCCCGTATGTGGAAAGACGTCGCCTCCGAGATGTACGTTTATTATAGAACAGAAACACATTTCAGGACAGCCACCAACACTAATCACTGCATGAGCAGCTTCAAAGTATAAATACGTACGCAGCTCAAACCGATCTGCTGCCTAAGCACGGCGACCAAGCTTTGATAAATACAGCGTGTCCTCCCGTGTTTCAGCCGGGTCAATATACTGCGGGGCTATTGGAAGACAAAAAACCCGCTAGTTGCGGTGGCATTTAACGGTAACTTGTGCTTTATTAATCTAGAGAGGATGACAACAGATCCAGGAAGAAGACCTCCAGAGGACCACAGCTAAAGACAGCAACCCCAACAGACGACAAGTAAGACACATTTACCCCTGAATTGTCGTTGATTTCCTGTCAATGGTCAAAGTAGGTGTGTCTGCACCTGTGAATAAATGCGTACTGCTACTAAACAAATATCTTAAATATTTTAGGGAGGATGACCACAGATCCAGGAAGAAGACCTCCAGAGGACCACAGCTAAAGACAGCAACCCAACAGACAAGTAAGAGACATTTACCCGTGCATTGTCGTTGACTTCATGACAATGGTCAATGTAGGTTGTGTCTGTGTATCTCTGTGAATAAATGCTTAAACACTTTGATAACTGTTACTGAACACTGTTAAATATTTTAGGGAGGATGACAACAGATCTTGGAAGACGAGGACCAAATATCAAGACAGCAAGTCAGCAGAAGAAAAGTAAGAGACATTTACCTATGAGTACAAAACTGTACTGTATCTTGATTAAAGGAATGTTTGTTGTAGGTGTGCTCCTTGTATATAATATCATAATGTTAATAGTATTAATCGTTTGAAGTCTCTGAAGAATCTCATCATAATGTACACACTCCGGCAGTAGCCCCCGTGGCCCTTTCAAAATTTCCCCAGAGGACATTTTCTAGTTATAGTCTGGTATACATACAGGGGTTGAAGGGCTAGTTATAGTCTGTTATACATACAGGGGTTGAAGGGCTAGTTATAGTCTGTTATACATACAGGAGTTGAAGGGCTAGTTATAGTCTGTTAGTTGTAGTCTGTTTCGCTGGACTGGGCTACAAGACTTAGAACTGAAAACCCACCTAGGGATGCACGATAACTTTTTTTTAAAACCGATACCCAATAACTTTCAGCTCCTAAAGACCGATAAAACACACACACACACAAACACACACAAACACACACATATATATATATATATATATATATATATATATATATATATATATATATATATATATGATCATGACATTAATACAATGAACAAACAAAAAACCCTCTTGACTCTTTAAATGGAGATATTTATTTTTTCCAATGAAAAACTATTGGCAAGCCTCTCAAAAAAAAATAAAGGCCCCTTGAACTGATGCAAATACGCCGATGTGGAGGGTGTATGTGGAGTGTGTGTTGTTGATGGCTGGTTTACAGCCTCACCTGGCCTGAGTCAGACTGATTGGACTCTGGCTGGGTGGGGCTGCACACCTGTGGTGCTTGAGCAATCATGGCACCCAGGATAAACCAGCCATCAATACACACACTCGAGGAGGAGCCACTGTCATGAGCAGTTGATCAGTGATGGAAGTGAGATGACGGCTTACCCTTACGTTACGTGATACAAAGTATCATTTCAGAAGGCCAGTGCACTACTTAATGCTTGTGTGTGTCCAGAGGATGATGCGACATTTTGTTTCAAAGAATCAAAGTTCACAGATAGTTTCCTAAATCGTTTTTATTACAGCAAATATTGTCAACCATTCACTCTGATCATTACATGTGTTGAAAGGAAAGCAAGCAAGTAGCCTATATGCAAGACAGAAAGACATGCAGGCAATGGTAGTATGCCAGACGTAACTTAACTAATTAACACACTATTTTAAATTAAATGCTACATTTCCATTAATTGTACAATTTGATAGCGATATTGGCATGTCCATCATCGTGGGCATTTGATGGACGGAGATTTAAAGTTTGTGGCTCGCCACGACCACTGCTTGGGACATTGGGAGACGACAATATGTTGCTCCATTCTCGCCTGTCCTGTACTGACGGAGCCCAGTAAGCCTGCAGGCTGCGCTCACAACGATGCCCCGTCACCGACATGATCTGGCGAGTTTCCAGCCCGGCGTCAGAGAGACGACCGACAGCTGTGCTCCGGAGGCTGTGGTTGGTGTAAACCCGCGACAGACCCACCTGAAAGAAACAATAATAAACACACTTAGGCTATATTAATGAGGACAGAAGAGGGGTTATACGGCTACATTATTATTAGAGTGTAGCTAGTGTACAGACCTCTTCGCTGATTGTTTTCAGCATGTTCCCCAGGTAGTGGACACCCATCGGCTCCCTGGAGTACCAGATGCCACAGTGATGGAGCGCTTCGGGTGGAGATACAACGACTTTGCATCTGGTGGATACTTGGAGATGTACTTTTTAAAACTTTTTACTGGACACAGAGGATCCCCTCGTAGGTTTTCCTTGTGTGGTTCGTTCGGATCTTTATGGTTTTTTGTTTGGGGATTATGCGCTAAGCTGACGTATTCAACGCCATGCTCGTCTCTTTGGATGACAAAAGATGTCATGGTCAGCTCACGGCTCCCCTCCCTGCCACGCCGAGCAAAACACAGCTGGATGTCAAACCACACCTTTCTGACGAGGCCGACGGGTGTATCGGGAGACAGCACAGATGAACATCTGATTATTTGAAGATCCGACTCAGTGATGCGAGGATGGTGGACGCTGGTGTCCTTCCCACTCTTTATGTAACACTTCAGTATCGCCTTGAAAACCGCATTACTGGTCTTGAACACAGGGTCATTAATGATGTTGACGTCACTTAAATGGCGGTTAATGCCGGCTCTCAGACTCCTCAAACTGGCAACACTGTATTCTCGTCCTTCCTTGGTCGACTGGACAGACGCATAAAACAGTCGCAAAACGTCATTAAGAGTAGCGGCAGTGTAGCTTTTAAAGTTGATGTCCATGTTTTTGTCAGCCAAGAAGTCTCTTAAGATTTTAACTGCCCATTTTGTGGTTTTCTTTGTGTTGAGCTCATCCTTGTCGTCCTCTAATTCGTCCAATTCCTCCGGTGTCACCTCCTTGTGTCGCTTCTCCTTTTTCTTTTCATATTCTCTTCTCTCTTTTTCTTCTGCTGCATCCCAGTCTTCAAAATTGTCAAACTCACCAAATAAGTTAAACGAAATGATAAAATCACTCATGTTTTGTCTGTCTTGCTGTTGATGAATAAAACTGTGAAATACCGTTGAGTCCCAATCAGAATCGAGTATTCCCTCTCCGTTGCCATGGTTACCATCTAGCGTTTGCGCCAGCGCAGTAATCTAACTGTAATCAGGCAATTTGACCCGAACGTCTTTCCTAGGTGTACATTAACACTTTTTAACCTACACCTGCCAGCCAATCAGAATCGAGTATTCACGCCGACCATGGTATAAGGGTTAATAAATGTGCCATTTTTACCATAGGAAAATGTTGTCTTTTCCCTTTATTTTCTTCTGGGAGTACACCAGAATGCTTAATTTACATGTTAAAATAACTAAATTTGGCTGGGGGGGGGATGCCCCCAGACACCCCTACAACAGTTTAGTTTGTCGCCTTTTTCAACCCTTATGAGTTTGCAGGTATGAGTACCAAATATGTTATTTAATAATTAAGTGTAACGAAAATATATGTGCTGAAGGGTAGGACTTTGTTATAGTAGCTTTCAGTTTGCAAACGGTATCTTTATCCAACTAAATTCTCAGCTCAATGGCTTATCCTTCATGAACAAACGTCGGCCGTGATTCACTTCTGTGAGTGGCACGTTCAGTGACTACATAACAGCGCATGTTCAGTAATTTGTTCACTGAACATACTATACATAGTGAACGTGAGTTGTGACTCTGTCCCGTTTCTCGAAGAAGGATGTAGTAGGCTACCAAATGTTAATTTAATTCAATTAATTGGGTGTCGCGAAAATTTATATTATGTAAGGTAGGACATTGTTGTAGTAGCTTTCAGTTGGCAAATGGTATCTTTATCCAACTAAATTCTCAGCTCAATGGCTTATCTCACAAACAAACGTCGGTGGTGATTCAGTTCAGTGAGTGGCACGTTCAGTGACTGTACGCAGGCGGAAGCACTGACCGATTCAGTGAACTAATCGTCTTCCTTCACAATACACTGTTTTATTATCTGCTGGGTTATATTTAAAATACACCCATATGTCGTCTATACGTTTGCGACCACCAAGCCCGTGTTGTTGAAACTGCCGCCATCATGGTCCATTGTCTGTGATGAGTGACAACAGTGGACATGTTGAGCATGTTGAGCACGTTGTGCGCTGCATGCCAGGTGGTGGGCGTGACCAAACAAGGATAGAATGCAGCAGCAGATACTTTTTAGGTTTTAATTGACACGCACAATAAGCAGAAATGTCATGCATTTTAAACATCTGACAGACCACCCACTAACATTTTCGTCCATTCTCGTCTCGTCAACGAAAACTCACACAAGTCTTGTCATGTTTTAGTCATCAAAGAGCCATGTTTATCTCGTCACCGTCTCGTTATTGTCATGAAAAAAAGTATAAAATAATACTGCAAGGAGGCCGATAACCGATATTTGGAGCCGATATTCATCTACAGAAAAAGGGAAAATATTGGCGTCAAAATTTTGAATAATACAAACTCCAACACTTAACTTCATTTAAATGCCTTTAAGCATATGTTTAATAAACAGCTTATCAGATTTGCAACATTACAACACAATTTAAACAAATAAATAGCTCCCTAAAATTTTAATCTCTCTCTCTCTCTCTCACTCACTCACTCACTCACTCTCTCACACACACACACACACACGCACGCACGCACGCACGCACGCACGCACGCACGCACGCACGCACGCACGCGCGCACACACACACACTTCTTACTTTTATCACTGACTATTTCCCTATCAATATTATCAGCAACCTTGTTTCAAGTGATTAAACCGTTAAAAAACACTGTAATAGCCTACAGCATCTTCACTTTAATAATCAGTGTTTATCATAGGAACAGACAGCTGCTGCTATCATATTGGGCCTCACAGTAACGTTAGTAGTCGTGAGTTGTAGAGTTTCGCTACAGTCTGCTGAGCGTCTAGAGCCAGAGAAGGAGAAAGCGGACCGCTGGGCTAATGTTACGCTAAAAGCTAATCAGCTTAAAGCCTAATTTATACTCCTGCGTAAAGTGCTGTACGTCGGTTACTGAGAGCCCTCTACGTCGGCGTAGAGCCTGTCGGAGAGCCTCTCCGTCGTCTCCGGCTGCATGAAATATTTGTCCGTCACTCCGTCAAGGGACAACGGAGACGGCAAGGGCTGCGATTGGTCCTCTAAAAACATAATTTCCGGACGAGGACCAGAATGACGCGATGCACGACATATACACTATGCTCTATGGACGCAGAAAGCTCCAGAATGCCAACCCGACCTACTTGAACCTATAAATTAAAAGAGACGGTGACAAATTGCACATCATGGTTGTAAATAGTTTGTTTTTAGCAATTACGTTTTTTACTTTTAAAGCATTATTGCATTGCGTATCCGGCACCACGACGGAGAACTATGAGGGCTTGAGGGGTCTCCGTGGTTACGCAGTTGGATAGCGCATTACGCAGTTGTAGAAGTATAACCACCGCTTAACGTGCTTCCCTGCAATAAAACTGGACTGAATTGAGTTTATTAGGTTTTACTCTCTCACTCACACACAGACTTCTACTATCACAGACTATTTCCATATCGATATTATCAGCAACCTTGTTTCGAGTGATTAACAGGCACGCCTGGACGGACTGCGAGTGAGCAGAGCTGCCGCTTATGTTTATATAACGTTAATGGGCTCACAGTAATGTTACTAGTAGTTGTGAGTTGTAGAGGACTGGGATGTTTATTACAATTTCGGGAGAGTCTGCTGCCTTAACTTACCTCGAAACCAAGCTCTGCGTGTAACCAGAGCGTGTAACCAATCAGATGGTGCTGTGGGTGGGACAATGCTGGAGACAGCGTAGTGACGGCAGACAGAGAGGCGCGGCTGCATCAGAGCCAAAATAACCCAGTTTTAAATTGATCTCTTATCGGCCGTCGGATCAAAAAAAAAAGCCGATGCCGATATGTGTCAAAATGCCGAATATCGGTCGATCCCTAGTCCATGTGTCTTGTTGAAATAGATGGCTAGATAGCTATTTGTTAATTTTTGCTTAATTGTTAAATTGCTTTGGTCAGACAAATGTTCTTTGAACACGTCGACAAACGAGACAATAGCGCCCCAATTGTTAGAAACCTGCACTGCAAGTCCAGGAAGTTTTCTGCGTGTGCTTTGTGTGTGTGGGTTTGTTGAAAAGAAAGCAATAGTGTACCCCTAGTGGCTAACTTACAAATAACATAACTTACAGCTTGTGCTATTGAGCTAATGCTAACACAGTGCATGCTATTTCACTGCTGTGACTGCAAGAGGTAAAAGACATTTACTTTCACAGTACCCTAAAGAAATCCAGTGTTTATGTTTAACTCTACAACTTCTTTATCAACCGGTATAGACATTGGAATTTGCCTGTCTGTCATTATTAATACATTTTAGAACAATACTGACCGTATTGTATCATCATAAAGTATAATCCCAAGTGCATGATTTATGCCAATTCTCTGATTTTGTGATTATTTATCTCTGAATGAAGCATCCTTTTTAAGGAATAAACTGGTTAAAGTAATCATTGAAAGTAATTGAGCAATCTGTTGGGAAGGGATCTAATGTACAAGCTAGATTGTTCATTGATATCAGTAAGTAATGGGTTTACCTTGCAAATGCCAACCCCTAATGCTGTTATGCTGTGCTGAACACCTCTTAAGCCTAATTTATACTCCTGCGTAAAGTGCTGTACGTCGGTTACGGAGAGCCCTCTACGTCGCCGGAGAGCCTGACGGAGAGCCTCTCCGTCGTCTCCAGCTGCATGAAATATTTTTTAAGTGTCCGTCACTCCATCAACGGACAACGGAGACGGCAAGGGCTGCGATTGGTCCTCTAAAAACATCATTCCTAAAAATGTTCCTGGTCCTCAAAAAACGAGGACCAGACGCGATGCAGGACATATAAACTATGCTATATGGACGCATAAAGCGCATAATGCCAACCCGACCTACTTGAACCTGTAATTTTAAAGAGACGGTGGCAAATTGCACTACATGGTTGTAAATCATTTGTTTTTAGCAATTACGTTTTTTACTTTTAAAGCATTTCATTTTTTAATATAATGTATCCCCTTTTAACTATCCCTCTTAACTATTTATCCCTTGTTTACTTTGCACCTTGTTTGTTTTGCGGGCGGGAAAGTGCATTGCGTATCCGGCACCAATGGAGAACTATGAGGGCTCGAGGGGTCTCCGTGGTTATGCAGTTGGATAGCGCAATACGCAGTTGTAGAAGTATAACCAGGGCTTTAGCTTCATCCACCACTGCGTCACACCTACAGAGAACGCCGTGTGGTGTCTCTATTACGCATACACATGACTGCATGGGTAGTTGTCATAGATATGTCTCTACTCCTCCACAGTCACCTATCCTATGGGCTGAACATAAGAATCAGAAGGGATTTATCCCCATACATGGCATCCTGCAACAGGCCAGTATGGAAGGCTGGTTAGCCTATGACGGGTAAGATCCCAAATGGGTAAGAAACCCTGGGACGACCTACGGCAGGCACAGTCACGATTACTTGGCCAGGTCACTGAGCACTGACTCTCGATCGTAAAGTGACGGGAAGATGAAACCATCACAGGAGAAGCCGTTTGGGTTGAGAGGTGGAGGAGGGATAGGTCTCAGACATGTCTCAGACAAGCTCAGGCAGGGGAAGTGGTGGCCTTAACTAGAGCATGTCATCTTTTAAACCCTCAAGGTGTATAAGGACTTGCGTTATGCTTTTGGTGCATGATTTGGTAAACTTTGGTAACAGCATGGTTTGAAAGTGGCTGATGGTAAACCCATATTACATAACATTTTGGTTTCGAATTTACTGGCTGTCATTTCCCTTTCTACTAGATTGGCTGTAGTTAAGGTTAAAGGGCATAGCACGTCAGGAGAGCTACAGGCAGAAGGTAATGACTAAAGCGCTGGTTATACTTCTACGACTGCGTATTGCGCTATCCAACTGCGTAACCACGGAGGCCCCTCGAGCCCTCATAGTTCTCCGTTGTGGTGCCGGATACGCAATGCAATTTCCCGCCCGCAAAACAAACCAGGTGCAAAGTAAACAAGATTTCACACAAGATTCACACAACATTTCACACAAGTAAACAAGTACAAAAGGGATGAATAGTTAAGAGGGATAGTTAAAAGGGGATACATTATAATAAAAAATGAAATGCTTTAAATGTAAAAAACGTAATTGCTAAAAACAAACGATTTACAACCATGTAGTGCAATTTGCCACCGTCTCTTTTAAGTTATAGGTTCAAGTAGGTCGGGTTGGCATTATGTGCTTTATGCGTCCATAGAGCATCGTGTATATGTCGTGCATCGCGTCATCCTGGTCCTCGTCAGCCACTTTCCTTAACATGTCACCGATTGTCTTTGTGAAGCGGGTGGTGGCGTTTTTAGAGGACCAATCGCAGCCCTTGCCGTCTCCGTTGTCCGTTGACGGAGTGACGGACACTTAAAAAATATTTCATGCAGCCGGAGACGATGGAGAGGCTCTCCGCCAGGCTCTCCGGCGACGTAGAGGGCTCTCCGTAACCGACGTACAGCACTTTACGCAGGAGTATAAATTAGGCTTCAGCTGATATGGCAGCTGAATGGGCTGCGCAAAAGGGCTCTACATCATCATATTGTTCTATAGCTCCTGTTTATTGAATATATATATACACTCACCGGCCACTTTATTAGGTACACCTGTCCAACTGCTCGTTAACGCAAATTTCTAATCAGCCAATCACATGGCAGCAACTCAATGCATTTTGGCATGTAGACATGGTCAGGACGATCTGCTGCAGTTCAAACCGAGCATCAGAATGGGGAAGAAAGGTGATTTAAGTGACTTTGAACGTGGCATGGTTGTTGGTGCCAGACGGGCTGGTCTGAGTATTTCAGAGACTGCTGATCTACTGGGATTTTCACGCACAACCATCTCTAGGGTTTACAGAGAATGGTCCGAAATAGAGAAAATATCCAGTGAGCGGCAGTTCTGTGGGCGCAAATGCCTTGTTGATGCTAGAGGTCAGAGGAGAATGGCCAGACTGGTTCGAGCTGATAGAAAGGCAACTGTAACTCAAATAACCACTCGTTACAACAGAGGTATGCAGAAGAGCATCTCTGAACGCACAACACGTCGAACCTTGAGGCGGATGGGCTACAGCAGCAGAAGACCACACCGGGTGCCACTCCTGTCAGCTAAGAACAGGAAACTGAGGCTACAATTCGCACAGGCTTACCAAAATTGGACAATCGAAGATTGGAAAAACGTTGCCTGGTCTGATGAGTCTCGATTTCTGCTGTGACATTCGGATGGTAGGGTCAGAATTTGGCGTCAACAACATGAAAGCATGGATCCATCCTGCCTTGTATCAACGGTTCAGGCTGGTGGTGGTGGTGTAATGGTGTGGGGGATATTTTCCTGGCACACTTTGGGCTTATTAGTACCAATTGAGCATCGTGTCAAAGCCACAGACTACCTGAGTATTGTTGCTGACCATGTCCATCCCTTTATGACCACAGTGTACCCATCTTCTGATGGCTACTTCCAGCAGGATAACGCGCCATGTCATAAAGCGCGAATCATCTCAGACTGGTTTCTTGAACATGAAAATGAGTTCACTGTACTCAAATGGCCTCCACAGTCACCAGATCTCAATCCAATAGAGCACCTTTGGGATGTGGTGGAACGGGAGATTCGCATCATGGATGTGCAGCCGACAAATCTGCAGCAACTGCGTGATGCTATCATGTCAATATGGACCAAACTCTCTGAGGAATGTTTCCAGTACCTTGTTGAATCTGTGCCACGAAGGATTAAGGCAGTTCTGAAGGCAAAAGGGGGTCCAACCCGGTACTAGCAAGGTGTACCTAATAAAGTGGCCGGTGAGTGTATATACAGTATATATATATATATTGAATATATATATATTTTCAGATTATATTTTCACAGGCAACACCAGCTGATATAGAATATTTGCATAAAAATGCGTTACTATCCCACTAAGCATTACCAGCTAGCACTTTTCCATTACTTGTCCGATATTTTCATGGTATGTCTCATGTCGGCCAAAAGGGCCTGTCTTGGCGCCACTATTGTGGAACGACCTCCCTGCTGATGTGAGGACTGCAGAGTCGATCACCTGCTTCCGCTAGAGACTCAAGGCCCACCTGTTCAGAGTTCACCTGGACCCCGCTTAGCATCCTTCCTCTACTACCACCCCCTATGAAATCCTTACTCTACTGATGGTGGTTTAGTGTTGCACTTTCTCCTAACAAATGTACTTATTGTAAGTCGCTTTGGACAAAATCATCTGCTAAATGCCCTAAATGTAAAAAAAGAGACATAATGGCAAGATTTTGTATTCTTGGATACAAATAATACTGTAACATTGATTCTTGGCTCTTGTTTAAGATGTGCAAGATCAAATGTAAGAAAACCAGGGGCGTCTTATGCTGCTCATTTCAGTCACTACAAATAGATTGTACACACATGCCCCCTAAACGACCTAAAAAATATATGCTTGTCATGATCAGGTTCTGATCAAATCACTCAACCCAAGGAAGGTTGGGGAGGCCTGATACAGCTAACCTGCTGAGATCATTATGGTCACAAGGATGGCTGTCCTAACCACTGACCAGCTGCAATGGATCCATGCTACCCACCTCAAAAGGGCACCGCGGAAAAGCCAACCCATAAACAAGGACCTAAAGGTCCCAAGAAGCGACCCCATCTGGACCAGTGTGAGGTGCAGATTAAAAGCTCACCTCCATCTGTAACCAAAAAGACCTCAATCATGTGATTGTGTAAGATCTTTTGGAAACAGCTGGCCGATGGATTCATCGTCACCGCAGTGAACCTGGAGATTCCAGTTTACCCCAGTTTCCCATCTGTCCCCGGTACCATCATGGGGTAACGATGACGATGAGATATTAGATGCTTTGGAAGTAGACCAGTAGGACAACAATTTGGGAGGTCCTCCAGAGTCTGGGTGAATGATGATTACATGACTGACACATACACAGCTCAGGTCTACAATGCTAAAGATGTTCCTGTGGGTACTCAACACTAAGTTGAGACCAGCGATTCCACCTGGAATCCTTGGAGGCAAAGTAAACGCCAGAAGTAAAAAAATAAATAATTAAAAAGTAAATAACAAAAACTTTAACATGAATATTAGTGTTGAAAGATTGGAAAACATTGTTTTAAGTGCCTACTATGCCTACTAATATGTGCCTACTGAAGAAGCGGTGCCAGTATGTTCGTTTTAGGGATCCTCAGACCCAAAATTTAACATACCAGTACCATCTGGGTGGGCAAATTCTAGTTATGATTTTTTAAAATTCCTACACATCCCTAGATTATGTGTTGATATGATAGACCTTGCTGACTGGCAGCTTATTAGTGGTTATTCCCTCTTTACAGTCGCTTTGGTACATTTCTCACATCACTATAGGATAGGATAGGATAGTCTTTATTGTTCCCGAGCAATTTGGTTTGCAAAACGTAGTCAACACAACCAATACACATCATAAAATAAAATAAAAATAAAAAACCCAACATAAATACATTTAACATACAGTAGATGTCATCCTGATAAAATTGCAATGAGATATAAAGCACTAAGAGTTTGTCAGTCCTTGTTAAAGTGTGTGTGCAATAGCAGCTAGGCCTACAGCTTGTTTAAAAACCCAACAGCTAAAGGCTAAAAATGATCTCAGATATCTGATATTTGGCCCTCCTATGGAAAGTGTACCTCCTATTTACATTTGCACAACAGTTAATGCATTTCTCAAAACAATTAGTACAAAACCTAGTTGATAACCTGCAAAAGCATGTCACTTGCTCAAAATGGATAGCTCATTCCTCAAAAGCAAATATTCATGTCAATGAAAGTGTCAGTGTCATCAAGATGAAAAGTCCTGACACCATTGTTTATGAACAAGACAGTCAAATGGCTTTGTCATGTTTTCATTATGACAGTTTACTCTGTAAATGTTTTCCAATGCAAAAAAGTCAGATCTTGGTGACACTACCTGAAAATGCTCAAGACAGCACTATATACTATTTGCACAACCATTTGAAAACTACAGTAAAGTTACACATTACTGTATTTAGTGAGGTAACTGAGTACAAGACACTGAATATGTATGTTTCACATTTTTACGTATGCATAATATGCTCTTTGCAATTGTAATTTGTTCACAGCATTGTGCGAAAGAAAAAATATACCCTTATTTACAACAAACATAAACTCCCTTTGGGTAGATCTGTGCACAACTGTAAACAATATATAGTAAGGTAAGTCATTCATGCACATCCAGACGTTCTTCTCTGTCTGGCCATATAGTTTCATCTACATCACAGCGAATATCTCTTGCAATGCAGTGAGGAAAGTATCTCCTCGAGTGGCGAATCCACCCTCTGCAGGACTCTGCTGTGATGTAATCACATGCTGCATCCATGGCCCAAACAACAACATGCTTGTTCAGATGGTCTCCAGTTAGACCCCTCTCATTCTCAGGGATTATGTCCCTGTAAAGAGTGTCTAAAAAAGTCAGCAGATGTTGTGTATTGTATGGACCAAGACGGGGGATATGGGTGAGGACGCCGTTTTCTGAGATGGCTGCACACATCGTAATATTCCCTCCTTGTTGGCCTGCGACATCAATGGTTGCTCTCTGTCCACTGCGATTCCTTCCCCGTATTCTACGTTTGGCCAGATTGAAACCCGCCTCATCAAGGTATATGAATGTGTGCAGCGGTTCCCTGGCCTCCAGCTCCAGTACACGCTTTATTACAGAAGAGGGAGCAAGAAAAACTATAACCGCTTTTCCTGTGTAACAATGCATTTTGGACAACATATCAGTGGTGGCTGGTGAATTTTATTTTAGAGGGGGTGAAAGTTTGTAAACCAAACCCCTGTAGGGGGGTCTGGGGGCATCCTCCCCCCATAAGATTTTTTTGTGATTTTCACATACAAACAAAGCATTCTGGGGCATTCTGACAAAATAATAAAGACAAACTAGAAAATTTCCTCTTGGGGAAATTTTGAAAGGGCCACGGGGGCTACTGCCGGTGTGTACATTATGATGAGATTCTTCAGAGATTTCAAACAATTAATACTAGTAACATTATGATATTATATACAAGAAGCACACCTACAAAAAACATTCCTTTTTTAAGTATTTATTTATACAGCAACCTATGCCCTTTCAACCTCAAATATGTGGGAGACAATGTTACAAAAAAATGATGAAAAGGGTTGCAGGCAGAGTAGAGTTAAGCGAGAGGGCAGTGATGATCTTCCATGTTGTCTGCAAATACACACACAAGCAAAACATCTGTAAGACACCAACATGAATCAAGTCAAGTTAAAGTAATTGAATGAATTAACAAAATAATGAAATATCCCTCCCTTGTTGTTGTTGAGTTGTTGTTACTGGTGAGAGTCCCCTGCAGTCCTCTGGGGGTCTTCTTCCTGGATCAGCTGTCATCTTTGGCATCTGCAGCTTCATTGTTATGGCAGACATGCAGGCATACATGGCAGGAGGAGGTGTGGCATTAGTACAGGGCATTAAATACCTGAGTATTCATAAAGACAAAAATAAGTTATTCCAGTGGTTTTGTCACACAGTGGTAAAGACTACTTACTTGTCTGCTGGGTAGCACTGTCCTCAGCTGCGGTCCTCTGGAGGTCTTCCTTTTCGGTCTGTGGTCATCGTTCCTTGATAGACAAACATCATTAAGTTAAGTTACTTTGCATTTTAATCGTTTTAAGAGAGAGAGAAAGAGAGACTTACTTTGTGATGGAGGAGGTTGCACCAGCAGCTTGGTCTGCATCTTCACAGTGGGAACTGACATCATCCACTTGAAAGAAAAAGAAAAATTCAATTAACTTCATGTTTCACATCAAACTTAATCTTGTGTTTCCCTTTACCTGGTCCTCGACCCTCCTCCACTGCTGTCCCTATTCAGTCTGCCTCTTCTAGCTGTGAGGAAAGCTGCTGCAGCTGCAGCTTCCTGTCTTGAGCTCCCTGTCTTACATTTTAATACACTGGCACTGTCCTTCTCATCATCTCAATGTCTAAGATATAGCTGACCCCATATAAATAAATACATACAAATTTAAATTGATGAATAGATAGTTGAACAAATAGATATAAATAGATACATTCATACATAAATAGATATAGAAATAGATACATTAATATATACAGACTTGAACTTGATTAGAATGATCATCATATGACCTGACAATTTCCAGCCAACACATAACACCATGATTAGTGTGTAGAGTAACTTACATTTGGTTGACACTTAATTAAAATGAAGACGGCATGCACCCATGGAGCCTGCTCGATGGGAGCATGCTTAGACACATGTATATGAAAATAATTACACAAGCCATGAAACAAAATGCACCCAGATATATACAAGTGATTAGATTTTACAGACAGACTAAATGCACCCAGAATGATGACAGCACGATTTGTGATAGATAAATAAATAAATACATAAATAGTATAAATGCACCCAATGTGCAATCACAGCATGATATGTGATTGATAAATAAATATCAAATTAATTAGGTTAAAATGGACCCAATGTGCAATCACAGCACAATTTGTGATAGATAAATAAATACATGAATAGTATAAATAGAACATGCACCCAGAGATTGTTTTTTTCAGATAGACATGATATTCACCCAGAATGATGACAGCATTGTTACATAACATACACTCACCGGCCACTTTATTAGGTACACCTTGCTAGTACCGGGTTGGACCCCCTTTTGCCTTCAGAACTGCCTTAATCCTTCGTGGCACAGATTCAACAAGGTACTGGAAACATTCCTCAGAGAGTTTGGTCCATATTGACATGATAGCATCACGCAGTTGCTTTATGACATGGCGCATTATCCTGCTGGAAGTAGCCATCAGAAGATGGGTACACTGTGGTCATAAAGGGATGGACATAGTCAGCAACAATACTCAGGTAGTCTGTGGCTTTGACACGATGCTCAATTGGTACTAATAAGCCCAAAGTGTGCCAGGAAAATATCCCCCACACCATTACACCACCACCACCAGCCTGAACCGTTGATACAAGGCAGGATGGATCCATGCTTTCATGTTGTTGACGCCAAATTCTGACCCTACCATCCGAATGTCGCAGCAGAAATCGAGACTCATCAGACCAGGCAACGTTTTTCCAATCTTCGATTGTCCAATTTTGGTGAGCCTGTGCGAATTGTAGCCTCAGTTTCCTGTTCTTAGCTGACAGGAGTGGCACCCGGTGTGGTCTTCTGCTGCTGTAGCCCATCCGCCTCAAGGTTCGACGTGTTGTGCGTTCAGAGATGCTCTTCTGCATACCTCTGTTGTAACGAGTGGTTATTTGAGTTACAGTTGCCTTTCTATCAGCTCGAACCAGTCTGGCCATTCTCCTCTGACCTCTAGCATCAACAAGGCATTTGCGCCCACAGAACTGCCGCTCACTGGATATTTTCTCTTTTTCGGACCATTCTCTGTAAACCCTAGAGATGGTTGTGCGTGAAAATCCCAGTAGATCAGCAGTTTCTGAAATACTCAGACCAGCCCGTCTGGCACCAACAACCATGCCACGTTCAAAGTCACTTAAATCACCTTTCTTCCCCATTCTGATGCTCGGTTTGAACTGCAGCAGATCGTCCTGACCATGTCTACATGCCTAAATGCATTGAGTTGCTGCCATGTGATTGGCTGATTAGAAATTTGCGTTAACGAGCAGTTGGACAGGTGTACCTAATAAAGTGGCCGGTGAGTGTATGTGCACCCAGAGACAGCCATTTTTTTGTACCCAGAGCCAGTAGTGAGATAAAAGCCAGCACTTGGCTGGAATGAATAACATTAAATAAAGTCATGCTGTGATTGCACCCAATGTGCAATCACAGCATGATTTGTGATTGATAAATAGATGAATAAATAACATTAAATAAATAAATTTAAAATGCACCACATGCAATCACAGCATATGTGATTGATAAATAAATTACATTAAATAAATAAAGTTAAAATGCACCCAATGTGCAATCAAAGCTTGATTTGTGATTGATAAATAGATGAATAAATAACATGAAATAAATAAAGTTAAAAAGCACCATGTGCAATCACAGCATATGTGATTGATGAATAAATAACATTAAATAAATAAAGTTAAAATGCACCCAATGTGCAATCACAGCATGATTTGTGATAGATAAATAAATAGTATAAATAGAACACATAAAACCATTATGTGAAACAAAAACGTCATGATTTAACATTTCATTCAAGACATAATTAGCACATTTTTGGCAGAATGTTTTGGCTGGAGAGGCTATTAGCCAGTCAAACTACAATAAACTGGACTCTGATAACTGTAATACGTTTCTAGAACACCTGAGTGAAGACATTTATCAGGATGTGAAATATAAATGTGATCAATCAGGGTGTTCTTTTCAGTTGTGGAGTCTGTGATCAACTGAGTGTAACCTCTGGACTGGAACAAATCTCTTATGCTTTTCTTTCCTTTTGACAAGAGATCCACATTAAAGTCCCCACAAACAACAATGGGCTTGTGATTAAGTAATTCCAGTGAGTCCAAGAGGCTTTTCATGTTTGGTAGAAATTTTCCCAAACTGAAATTTGGCGGTTTGTAAACAGTCACCAATAACACTTTGACTGGAGCCTCGATTTTCACAATAACAAACTCTAAATCAGTGACATCTTACATGTATCTGCGAGGCTCTGCTTGAACATTGCTTCTGCAGTACACTGCAACTCCACCTCCATCTTTTTTTGCCATGTCCACACAGGTGTTGTATGACACCCGTCTACTGCGTGTGAACAGGTCGTATCCCTCCAGCTGGAAAACTGGGGACACGGAGGACCCTGACAGATGTGTCTCTGTGAGGCACAACACATCTGCAAGTCTGAGTTCATGATGTGCTTTCAGGTCCACAATATGAGATGGAAGTCCTTGTGTGTTGTGGTGGATGATTGTTAAAGTCTTTAGAGTTTGGTCCATTGATTTAAAAAAGAGTCAACAGGGGTCTGGTAAGTAAACAAGGTAAGTTAACAACAGCACTAGACTTCTGGTACAGCATTAAGTCTACTTGCCAGGTATATCTTGGGGTAGATCTGGCGATGAGTTGAGAGGAGGTCTGGGTACTTGTAGGTAGAGGATGATTGGGAAGTGGTGTCAGCTGCGTCGAAGACCGGCTCCGCTAATTAGCTCCTCCGTTGCCCCTGGCGACGGAGCAGACACTGGGTGCGGGCAGAGGTGCTGGGTGTAGCCTGTGTGTGTAGGCGGAGCCGTAACGGTTGCTCGTGCTCTCCTCAGATCTCTTGATGTACAGCAAGTCGTCTGAGGGACCCAGGATCTTTTTACGGAACCTCTGTCCTGCTGTAGGATTGTCCAGCCGCAGCCCAATCAGCCTCGCAGCTTTTGGTCCACGTTCACTCATCACAATGTGTTCGATTGTTCCAAATGTCCCATTAACAATCCCATCCTCCATGTCGAGATTCCTGGTCAACATAACGCGTACTCCTTGAGCTGCCATTATGTTGTCAGGTATGTCTCTTTTGCTTCCTTTGAAGTTGTCGAGTAAGTTCATCATGCAGCCTGTTCTCGGGTCTTTTCTGTAGTCTTGGGCTGCAATCTCGACAACATTCTTGTGGAGGGCGGCTACAGTACCAACATTGTGATTGTCTTCATCGCTCAGACGATCTCCCTTTAGCTTTACTCGAAGGCGGTTCAGGAGTTCAGCAAAAGCTCGATCGTCTTTCTGTCTCATGATCTCTGTCAGGTTGACCATTGTGAAGTAATCCTTCCAGAGATCGAACTCATTCTCCTCATACACACACAGTGGCTTGGCTCTGCCGAGGGGTGGCAGTTGGTAGAAGTCGCCTACAGCGAGGACAGACATTCCTCCAAATGGTTTCCTGTTCCCTTTGATCTGCTGAAATCGCCAGTGGACATAGGCAAACAGCTCTTTGAAAACCATTGATATCTCGTCGATGATGAAAATCTCTGCATTGGACAGTGCCGCTCTGACTTTGTCTAGTGCATTTCCAAGGCCCTGATATGGTGGCTTCAAGGACCTTGGGAGCTTCAGGATGGAGTGCAATGTTTTGCCTGAGATGTTGTAGGCTGCCGTGCCAGTGAATGCAGTCAGCAGCACTGCAGGCTGGGACATGTCGGAATCTGGGGAGCTCACGTAGAATCCTTGTTGCCTCCTGATGAATGCACTTGATGACATGGGATTTGCCACAGCCAGCTCCTCCTGTCATGAAATAATAAAATGGGTCTGGATCGTGGCCCCAGACATGTTTAAAGCACCACTGACGCACACTGTAGAATATCGATGCCTGTGTCTCGTTTAGACTCTGATACATCTTTCTCATGTAGTCTGGACTCAAGTCTGGTGCGTCTATTATCGGCATGAAGCCCCTCCTATCGTTGTTGACTTCATAGTTGGGGATGTCTTCTTTCTCTTCATGCTCTGTCTCCAAGGGTTCGTGCTCGGCAAGGCACTCCAAGCGGTCCAGTTCCATCTCAGGTGCAAAGGTGTTCCAAGCATTAAGAACTGGACCACACTGCTGAAACTGTTGGAGTGCTGCGTCAATGTTTTTGCCTCCTCCTTTGTATCGTTTCTTGTTGGCGTCTACAATACGTCTGACGTCCCTATCACCCCTTTTAGTGCACATGTAAAGCTGTTCATAAGTGGGGTATTGTTCATCAGTCAGCTCATCATCAGATCTGTGTGGGAGATAAAGCTTTAGCCTGTAGAACTTCTTTGGTGTTTTCTTTTCTGAGAAGCGAGCAAATCTGATGATGGCTGGTTTCCTACAGTTCTCTTCTGAATGAACCCTTTCTCATTTTGGAGACGAATGGCACTTTTGCTTTCAGCGTGCTGGCCATACACTACCCTGTACTCTGATGCAAACTCAGCCAGACACATACCTTCGAACGGTCGTCCGACAGGTCGGATGACCGTACTTTTCAGGCACTCCTGACATCCACACCTCCTCCGAACCTGGTTCCCTGTTTTTGAGTCTGTTGATGGGGTGACTCATTTTCAGACCGTCCTCATCAGTCTGAAGGAACACAACGGAACAAGAGCACTTTTTCAGGGGTAAGCTGCAAGTGCGAGCTGCAGCTTCTTGAGCGCTGACCTCTCTGTGCTTTGCATAGGCCTGCATGATCTGCTTCATCTCATCGTGCTCATTGACCTTGAGGTTTTTGATGACCGAGTTGAAGAATTCGGTCATCTTGTGCTCTGGCTTGGAAACATAGGACATCATGTACATTATGCAGGTGAAGTCATCAACAACGTACTGGATGTCCATGTTGGCGTTCCAGGCTCGTAGCAGGTCCGGATTGTAGTTGTTGATCCAACAATCATTAGGATCACGCTTCAGCATCACTACATAGCTGCTTGTCAGATCGATGACGTGGTCCAGGTACTCTTGTTCTGTCATCTTGCATTGGCATCAGGCGTCTTGCACGATATGTACTTGTCGATGAATTTGGCGACGTGGCTGTCAAGATCGTCTACAAACTTGGGTGCATTTTTGATCCAGACCAGCATTTGAATGTGTGGGCTTCCTCTGGCTTGAAACTCCACATGGTAAAAGTAATCCAGCAATGGGCTTTGCTGGTGAGAGGATTAGGCTGGTCATTAGAGCGTCTACTCTCTTTTCAAACATGCGCATAACTGTGATGGGGTTGCTGTGCAGAATGTCACATTTGGCGTTCCAATCGAGCTCTGAAAAGTCCCCTAGTTCACTCTGCTGAGTTTTAATGACCTCCACGAATTCAGGCCATCTCATCTCAGCAGCGGAGAACGTCAGGAAAAATGTTGGTTTGCCAATCTGCCTGACCATTGCGTGGACATCTCTGTGTTTTCTCCCAATAAGCTGGAGTGCCTTAGCCTGGCTCCGCCCTCCGACGTACTTCCGCTCAATTTTCATTTCCCTTCAGTACTAGGTCTGGGTATTCGGCATATTCGCGGGTTTTCTCCCGGTAAAGTTTTACCGGTCCAATCAGCGAACAGGAGGCGCGGCCTGAGAACAGTGACGTAGAGGTCGTGCGCGAATTTCAGTTATTGAGCGGAAGTACGGATGCGGGCGGAACCAGGCTAATGCTAATGCTCACTGCATCTGCCGTTTGTATACTGCGCGCAACGTGGTTTCTGGCGCATGAAATACGTCACGACCAAACGTTAGCGATTGGTTATGGCAGATTCGGAGTGGCACTGGGCAGAGCCAATAGTTTTAAACTTCAACAGAGCACCCGCCTTCAGTTAGTTAACAATTGTCAATGGTGAGTGGCCAGACTCTGTACAAATGAAATGTAGTACGAGAGGCTGGTGACCAGGCTAGGAGTGCCTCTGAGGGGTTGCATGAATCGTGTTGCATCCTTGTCCATAATAAGTCTCTCCAGCTCTTCTTTGTCTAGCAGCATCAAGTTGTTAACTCTGCGGCCGTCCTTGCTTTTGGATTTTCCTTTGCGCATTTGAATAGACATACTTCTCTGTGACAAACTGCGCAAAGAAAAGGTAGCTTTTGGCCATGCTGGGGGACAGTTTGATGGTTCTGGCTTCATCCAAAGTGTTCTGTCCTGTTGGAAACTGCACAGGAAAGGCCATGGCTTCTAATTTTGGTATGGTGAAGAAACCTACTGGTTTGTTGCCTTGGGCGGGTGCAATACTGAAAATTCCATCACCATATGAAAGGATTTCCTGTGCAATGTCCGGGGGCTGCATGCAGGTGTCCAGAGCCAGACACAAACGGACTCAAATATCTTTCTGCTCGGGCTGTGGCTGCCCTCTCCCTCTTCTCCTCTCTTGCCACTGCTTCTCTCTCCCTCTCCTCTTCCCTCTCTGCCTGCTCTCTCATAAAGTCCAGAAGAGCCTGACTGTCCCTGGGCCTCTTTTTGTGTGGCTGGCTGGTGCTGGCTTCTTCAGCAGAAGGGGCAGAGGCCGGTGCGCTGACCATGCCACCTGTAGTGGCAGTAAGGCCCCTGGAGTGCAGCATCCATAACACTGTACCACTGCCAGGTGGCAGCAGTCACACTACCGACCTCTAAAGCTAAGTAGATCCTTTAAAAGGAAGCTCAGGAAGGCTCTCTCTGTATATAATACAAAGCAGAGAAAAGGGCAGATTACCTTGTATTTGTCTTTCAGGTTATTCCACTTCTTCTTGGCCTGTTTGGTAGTTATTGCCAGGCCATAAGAGGTATCAAAGTCCCTGGGCAAAACAAAAACATGAACCAAGAGTGACACACTGCCACTTCAATAAGATATTCATCATTATGGATGGGGACTGCCCAAATCCTTCCCCAGACATACAGGCAATGATAAAATCAATACTCACTCCTGTTTTCGAGGAGTTACGCCTCCTGGTGAAATAGCTCTTGTTGGCCGCCTGCCAGTTGATGAGGGCACGGGTTTCCTCAGTTGTCCCTTGATTAAACTATTGCTTAAATGTTAGTTTTAATGCACAATAATATCCATTATAACATGTATAACAGGTTTGTTCAATTCGGGGATTAAGACAAGCAAACAATTCGGTAAAAATTACAAAGACAGCGCTCTAGTACTAGCCTGGTTCCGCCCGCCTCCGTACTTCCGCTCAATTTTCATTTCACTTCAGTACTAGGTCTGGGAGTGCTGTATGTTAGAACGATTTCTTTTCCCTCAAGTTTGTCCTTCCAATCAGCGAACAGGAGGCGCGGCCTGAGAACAGTGACGTATAGGTCATGCCCAAACCCGACACGATCGAAGCGGCGTATTAGCAATGACAAGACCCAGCTTCGACAGTTGACTGCTAGCATTATCTTGGTCTTTACTATCAAAGATTAATTTAGAATGACCATATGTTCCTAGAACTCTTAAATTGGATGAACAAAGCCTGCAGCAATCGCTAACAGACATCTCCACACAACCCTATGCTCACTGCATCTGCCGTTTGTATACAGTGTACTGCGCGCAACGTGGTTTCCGGCGCATGAAATACGTCACGACCAAACGTTAGCGATTGGTTAAGGCAGATCCAGAGTGGCACTGGGCAGAGCCAATAGGTTTTAAACTTCAACAGCACCCACCTTCAAGTGAGAAATCGTTTGTCTCTATAGCAGTTCTAGACCATGAGTATGAATGAAATGAGTACGAAGGTCTAGTTAGGACTAGGCTACTCTAGTACAACGTTGTTAAATACAAATATTAAGTTATGAACCTTAATTTTGCCCTCAGCCAAACCGATTTGCCCGGGAACAAATAATAGATACTCTGAGACCAAAGATTGCCCTTTAGATATACCCAAAACAAATGATATCTCATGTTAAACCACACAGACATCAGAGCCAGCGGCAAATTTCAAAAGGACTTGCCGAGATAAAGCTGTTCTCAGCAGGGTAATGTTACCACAGCGCTGACCGCCCGGCGGTCATCTTGCCGGCTGTCCCGCTAGCAGGACCTCACATCTCCGAAAACATCAAAGCACATTTTTAAGTATAAATTGACCGCATACTTGAAGCTTAAACAGCTATATTCTCGCCTTAAAAAAATCTTTAAACTACATTCCGTGACACAAAAACAGTAGTATTTCCAAAATTAACATACAGTTGTGAGTTCTCTCCTCCGCCATTGTTGCCGCCGGTTGGTGCGTGAAATGCATTCTGGGATACTTGGCTGCCCAAGTCCACACAAGTGACCACCCGATGCATCCCCAGTAGAACGGCCAGAGCAAGAACACATCTGGGCATTTGGACTGAATTTGGTTAGATGCGGATTTTGAATTGGAACAGTACTTCGGCTTCGACCGATGACGTTTCACAAGAACACAAGTACAGACAAGAACCCAGATTGAGAAACAGCTCAGGTCTCAGCTCCTCTTTTTCTTTGTCTGCTTCCTTGTCACTCTGTGCTGCAACATTGGACTGGTCTGGCTCATTTTGGCTGTTGAACACCTCTTCTAGGTCTATGTCAGTCTCCATATTTTCCTCTGTGTCGCTGTGCTGCTCTGGGGTGCTGTGCTGCTCTGGCTGCACAGCAACTGCAGTGTTGTGCTGTGAGTCTTCTTCATCGGCTGACTCATCATCTTGTAGACTCTCATAAGTGGCACTGTCATCAATAGACACATTTTTATACTCAGAATGTAGCTGTTTGAGTTTAGCCAGGCCAGCCAGCACATTCTTCATGTTGACGGTGTAGAAGTGCTGGTGGCCTTTGTATTTAATGTGTCTCTTTAGTTTTACTTGCAGTAGCTGTGCTTCAGTGTTGGGCCTTGGGAGACTGTTTACGACTGTTTCCATCTCTGATGGAACACACAACAGCTCCGTATACAGCCCTCTGTTGTCCTTTTGGCAGAGCAATTATTTTAGCGAAAGGCAGAATTTTAGCAATGAGCTGCCTTTCAAGCACATTAAGTTTAGCCAATCCTGGGGGGATGGGTGCTAACTCTAGATTGTTTGCTACTGCAGTGGATGGCATTCTTCCTCTGCTCAGGTGGTTGTCACAGGTGTGGCAGATCCACTCCTGAAGTCTTTCTTGTGGAACGGAGCAGTGGGAAGCGCAGTCATCATCACAGAAATGAACATAGTTTCCTGTCAAGCACGCGGCTGCCATTTTATTGTGTTTGCATAGCTTGACCTGATTGGGGAACATTGTTCTGTTACAGACTGTACAAACATATGTGGGTCCATGTCTAATGGTTTCACGGAAGGACGCTGTAATATCCTCTCTATACTGACTGGGAGAATATCTATGTTTACTGTAGCATCAATATGCTGAACCACTGGAAGAGACGACCGACCACATTCAGGTGTAGTTCCACACTGGTTTGTTTATTTCCTGAAGTGTGCACAAAACCATTCAATTGAGTATAGCGTCACCTACTGATGTGGTGGAATAACTTTGGGTTACTTAACGTAATCCCTGGTTCTTTGATAACAGAGTGAGGTGTTTCACTATGGGAATCGCTTAGGCGTGACCTACTACCGGAAGCTCCAATTGCACCACGTCTGTCCTTGACAGACAGGTCGGACTGTGTCACCGGGTCCCGCCCCCTGTACCTACACAGCCGACCCACCCTCCTCAAATCATTCTATACCGGTTTCTTGCCGTGTAAATGCAAGGAGGGACGTGTTGGTGAAACACCTCACTCTGTTATCAAAGAACCAGGGATTACGTTAAGTAACCCAAAGTTATTTTTCAAACTTCGTTCGGTGTTTCACTATGGGAGATATAGACCACTCCCGTATTGCATATGTTCCCCGAAGCCATGTAAATTCAGCCAGACAGCAAATATCACTCTGAGTCTGGTGAGATCGTCTCCAGTACGGCTTCAGAAACAGAAGGTCCTGAGACATCCAGTCTATAAAACCTAACAAAGGTGTGAGGCGTAGCCCAGCATGCCGCAGCACAAATGTCACGCACCGACACTCCCCTGAACAAGGCCCACGAAGTAGCCATACCCCTAGTGGAGTGGGCCTTCAAGCCAAGGGGGGGCTGCAAACCCCTACAGCCATAAGCAAGAGATATGGCCTCTACAATCCAGTGGGATAGCCTCTGGCGGGACAAAGGCTTGCCCCTATGGGGAGTAGCCCAAGACACGAATAGTTGATCCCCTTTCCTAAAAGCAGCTGACCGACTTACATATACATGTAGGGCCCGTACCGGGCACAATGTATTGAGCCTCTGCTCCTCCGCAGAGGAGAACGGAGGTGGGTGAAAAGCAGACAGTTCTACCGTGCGACACCTATAGGTCGACTCAACCACCTTAGGCACAAAAACCGGATTGGGCCTCAGGCAAACCTTAGAGATCCCCGGAGCAAACTGCAAGCAGGAAGGATGGATAGACAATGCCTGTAAATCACTCACACGCTTAGCTGTGGTTAAAGCTAAGAGCAACACCACTTTCAGTGACACAAATTTCATCCCCACTGCCTCCAACGGCTCCAATGGGTGATGAGACAGGGCCTCTAGTACCACCGATAAATCCCACAAAGGAACCAGGGGCCTGGAAACTGGGAGCTTGCGACGCGCTCCTTTCATGAAGCGACAGACTAAGGGATGTTGCCCTGCCGGCCTATCCCCAAAGCCAACATGACAAGCTGAGATGGCTGCCAGGTACACTTTGATCGTGGAAAAGGCCTTACCCTTTTCCAACAATCCCTGTAGGAAACACAATAGGTCTACTACGGAACACTGATAAGGAACGACGTGCCTCGAGTCGCACCAGTCCTCAAAAACCCGCCACTTGCCACCGTAGAGCCGGCGAGTGGAAAGGGTCCTTGCATTCTGAATAGTGTCAACGACCTGTGCAGGCAAACCCGCCGCAGTCAAGTTCCACCTCTCACGGGCCAAGCCCAGAGCGCTATGCGGTCCGGGTGTGGATGGTAAATCTCCCCGCCCGCTTGGGAGAGGAGATCTCTGCGCAGGGGAAGGGGCCGCGGGTCGCCCGCCAGGAGTTGTATGATTTCCGCCACCCAATGTTTGGATGGCCATCGCGGCGCTATCAGGATCAGCGACAGACTCTGTTCTCTCACCCTGGCTAGGGTGGGGGAGATCAGGCTGAGAGGTGGGAAGGCATATAGCAGCACGTTCGGCCACGGATGGGCCAGCGCATCTACCCCTAGGGGCGCCTTTACGTCTGACAGGGAGAAAAACAACGGGCACCGAGCGTTTTCCTGCGAGGCGAAGAGATCGACGGCTGCCAAGCCGTATCTCCGCCATATTTGTCCCACAACCTGAGGATGAAGAGTCCACTCCCCGTACAGGTGGTTCCCCCTGGACAGAAGATCCGCACCTCTGTTCAGGACACCTGGTATATGTGTCGCCCGAAGGGACAGGAGCCTGGTGCTGCTCCACAAGATAATTTCTCGAGCTAACCCGTGTAGTTTCAGTGAGCGAGTGCCGCCCTGCCGGTTGATGTACGCCACTACAGTGGAATTGTCTGTCTTTACCAAGACATGGCGGCCCTGAATAAATTGTAGGAAATGTTTCAGAGCCAGGAACACTGCCCAAAGTTCTAGGAGGTTTATGTGAGCCTGAGCTAGATTGTGATTCCAGGATCCGTTCACAGATCTGCCCATCATTGTCGCACCCCACCCTGACAAGGACGCGTCCGTTGTCATGATTACCCTGGACGACACCACTCCCAGCGGGACGCCCGCTGCCAGAACCGTGCGCACCGACCACGGGCGGAGAGCAGTAACACACGCTGGTGTTATTCTCACCTTGCGATTCAGGTGGCGACGGGAGCACAGACGCAGTGCTGCGACCCAGCGTTGAAATTCCCTCATCATCAGAAGTCCCAAATGTACTACCGATATCACCGAAGCACTAAGGCCGAGTAGGCGTAGGCACATCCTGAACGATACGGCCCCTCCCTGTCTGAAGAGGGAGAGACACTGTATGAGAGACGTTAGTCTCCTCTCTGATAGTGTGACGCGATAAGTGAGAGAGTTTATGTGGAGACCCAAATATTCCGCACATTGTGCGGGGTCCACATGGCTCTTTTCCCAATTTATGCTGAATCCCAGAGTCCTCAGATGATTTACCACCGTAGTAGAGTCTCTGAGCGCCTGTTCGCGTGAATCGGAACATATCAGATAATCGTCCAGATAAGAGAATATTCTGATGCCGCCGTTCGTCAGCGGTGACAGCGCCGCCTCCACACACCTGCTGAACACTCTTGGGGCCAACGATAGCCCGAACGGGACTACTTGGTATTCGTAAGCCCTGTCCTGAAACGCGAACCGGAGAAACTTTCGGTGCGCGGGATAGATGGCAACGTGAAAATACGCGTCTGCGAGATCGATCGTTACAAACCAATCCCCTGGACGGATTGAACGACAGAGCACTTTGTGTGTTAACATCCTGAACGTGTATTTGCGCAGGTGTTTGTTTAACACACGGAGATCTAATATGGGGCGAAGGGACGAGCTCCCTCTCTTTGGAATGAGAAAATAACGGGAGTAAAAACCTTGTTTGGCTTGCTCGTTCGGGACAGCCCTGATCGCTTGTTTCCGCAGCAGGGACGATATTTCGTCCTCCATGATTCGCGCCGAATCCCCACTGGCCATAGAAACTAACACGCCGTTGAATCTGGGTGGTTTCATAGCAAATTGTAGTCTGTAACCCTGGAAAACAGTAGACAGGATCCACGGGTGAACTGCGCATGCGCGCCACTGTTCCACTCGCGCAGCGAGCGGGCCCATGTGGTCGCGCTTCAATGACGTCACCCTCGGGACGCGAGGGGAGAGGTCTGCCCTCACAGGAGGAGCGTGAGCTCCCCCTATGGGAAAACAGGGCCCAAGATTTTGTTTTATTTTGTGCATTTCACCCTTGGCTCTGGGCCTGGCTGTGAAAATGCATGGTTTATTGTTTTCTCTTTTAAAAGGAGTGAACATGCTTGGTGACACTGGGAAAATGCTTGGTGGCACTGTGTCAACCGTTGCCCCTGTCTCAGTTCGCCCTGAACGTGAGGCGAGAGAGACTGAGAAAGGGCCCCTGGAGAACTTGAACTTATCCAGGTCCCTGAACCATGAAACATGGGGCTTTGCTCCACCCCCCCAAGCTTCCTTTTCTTCCTGGGAGGGGAGGAGAGAGAAGCTGGGAGTGCTAGGTTGCACGCTTCTTCTTCCCATCCCCGGGGTGGGGAGAGCGGTTCCTGGCCTGCCGCAGCAGCGAAGGAGAGTTTGCCCCATGGCCTTGGGTTCTCTGACCTAGGCTGTTGGTTGGCCTGTGGGCCACCTGTGTGGGCTGGTCTGTAGGCTCTCTGAGGCCTGCTTTCCCCTTGTTTACCTCTTGCTGCCACCGCGGCGGCCGCAAAGCCTGACCTCGCTGGTTGGGGTGGGCGGGGAGCCTGCTTACGGGGAAGGCAGAGATTGAAGGCCTCACCTTCCTGTTTCCTGAGAGTGCTGGTCTCCCTCATTTTCTCCAGCGCTGGACCAAACAGACCCTTGGTTGGGTCATACTTAGCGTCCATGACCTCGGCCTTCTGTGCGTTGCTCAGTCCAGAGAGACTGAGCCACAACGCTCTCTCACCTGAGACCGCGAGTCCCATGACTCGGCCACAGCCCTGAACTGCGCCCCGTGAGGAGCGCAGGACTAGGTCATTAACAATGCAGATCTCATCCCATAGGGCAGGGTTTGGTGACCCAGAGTCTAGCTGGCGACCCATTTCCTCAAGGATATGTCTGCATATCAAGCCTGATATGCAGACAGCAGTGTCATGGCATTTAGTGAGCATACCGACTGAGCTGCATATTTATACATCCTCTGGTAAGTGGACGCGGTGAGGTGGTCCGTCTTACCAGGTAGGGAGATGCCTGAAGACGTGGAGAGAGAACAACGGTTTGGGTGGAGGTGGTAAGCCACTGAAGGCTCCACAGCTGGGGGTTCGGCCAGCCCCAGCTCTCCCATCCCGTGTATCTCCAGCTTTGAGCAGCCCTTGGTCGGCAGCTTGCTCTTAAACGGGCTGGACCAGTAGCGGCTCATCTCCTTCATGCAGATGGGAACTGCTGGTAGGAGCTGCTTAGAAGGCGGTTGGGCTGGTGGGAGCCTCTTGCCGTCGTATAGGTCCCTCTCTGCCCCTTCAGCATCCGGGGCTGCAGGCCATTGAATGCCCAGTTTTGCAGCGGCCCGTTTGCACACCTCGTACAGGTTGCTGTCCTCAGGTTGCACAGCGTCAGAGGCGCTAGGGGGTCTAGACAGTTGGACAGGGAAAGTGGAGTCGTCCTCCTCTTCCTCCATTCCGTCCATGTCGAGGAGGTCGAAGTTGGCGTCGCCGTCGCCCTCCGCATCCTCAGTGCCCGGTTCCGCCTCGAGGATTGAATCATCGAATAGCGGGGGCACGAGCGGGGATACCGCCTCCATCATGTCCGCCCAGCTCGTTGCCGCTTGTGACTGATGGACGCTCATTGAGGCTTTAGCGGTGGCACCCCCCAGGCAGGGATCCTGGTTTGTAGCCACTGTCACCCTTAGCCTCCTCTCCAGAATTTTCTCTGGCATCGACGCACAGTGAGCGCACGAATGCGGGTCCGCTAGCGAAGATTGAGCGTGTTTAATGCCCATGCACGTTATGCACATGGGGTGGGGGTCCCTGCCTGATATGGAGGCTCCACATGACGCGGGGCACAGGCGGGATACAGCCTCCTTAGCCTTCGGCTCCGACCCTTTGGTGGGGGTGGTGGACGAAGGCATAGCGCAGAGTTCGCTCGCCGTGACGCATTCGCTACACTCTGGGTGTTTCGGCCCGGTCAACACGCTAATGCTAACCGTGCCGCGGTACGCTCGCCTTGACGCGTTAGCGATAAACTACCCCGTAACCAGCGACACCTGCAAATAAATACAGGGTAACCGGATAAAGCAGCTCGCCTTTACGCGGACACTGCCCGGAGCGGTTTTGTAATATATAACTTCTTACGAAGTCACACTCAGCCGATCCAGGTTAAGAACCTACCACTGCGTTCGACAACGGAATCCTTAACGGCACGTCTATGAACTGTTTAGCAGTTAAGGCTAGCCTAGATGAGCTGAGGGAGCTAGAGTAGCTTTCTCACGGGAAGAAAGCGAGAATGATTTGAGGAGGGTGGGTCGGCTGTGTAGGTACAGGGGGCGGGACCCGGTGACACAGTCCGACCTGTCTGTCAAGGACAGACGTGGTGCAATTGGAGCTTCCGGTAGTAGGTCACGCCTAAGCAATTCCCATAGTGAAACACAGAACGAAGTTTGAAAAAGAACTGCAGGCTATTATGACCAATACATCACAGACGCTATGGCTGCTTCCATCACAGGATCCATCAGGGGCTGGGGAGGTTCCTGGTGGTGGGTAACAATGTGTCTGTATTTTCTTCTAATTCTAAGTGCTTTTTGTATCTTGTGATGAATGCAAAAGGCAGCATTAGTGGCCAGTTTGGTTATTCTTTTCTGGCCAGCGCGTTGAATGCAACGTCGTCTAAACTCTGGGTCATTATGATATCTTAAGTTAAGACTTATTTTCGCATTTTCTTTTGCCTGGAGCTCTGGTTGGATACATAATGTGTTTTCATTCACATTTTCTGTCTGCTCCGAAAAGCTGGATCTGTCTTGTACCTGTCACTCATATTTTCCTTTTGTTTGTACCGGAAAGTTGGATCCGTCCTGTACCTGTCACTCATGTTTTTCTTTTGTTTGTTCCGAAAAGCTGGATCTGTCCTGTAACTGTAAGTTATGCGTTTCTTCTATTTGCTTTGGAAAGCAGGATCTGTTCTGTACCTGTCAGTTATGCGTTTCTTCTGTTTGCTTTGGAAAGTAGGATCGTTCTGTACCTGTTAGTTATGCGTTTCTTCTGTTTGCTTTGGAAAGCAGGATCTGTTCTGTACCTGTCCATTTTTCTTTTGTTTGTTCCGGAAAGTTGGATCTGTCCTGTATCTTCCGATCTTTGTTTCCTTCTTTTTAGTTTGAACTTGGGGATCTGAATAATAATGTTTAAAGGACAACAGTCGTTGTTGATGATGACTTTTTTGTGCATATGTAGTTTTCGCAGCCTGATCTTTTTTCATTCTAAATTCTGGACAGCTGGCATACTGTTTCTATCGTGTTTAGTGCTACTTTTCCTCTTCCGTTCACAAGACAATTAGCCTGGCTCCGCCCGCCTACGTACTTCCGCTCAATTTTCATTTCACTTCAGTACTAAGGTCTGGCCGTGCTGTATGTTAGAATGATTTCTTTTCCCTCAAATGTGCCTTCCAATCAGCGAACAGGAGGCGCGGCCTGAGAACAGTGACGTAGAGGTCGTGCGCGAATTTCAGTTATTGAGCGGAAGTACGGAGGCGGGCGGAACCAGGCTAATGCTAATGCTCACTGCATCTGCCGTTTGTATACTGCGCGCAACATGGTTTCTGGCGCATGAAATACGTCACGACCAAACGTTAGCGATTGGTTAAGGCAGATCCAGAGTGGCACTGGGCAGAGCCAATAGGTTTTAAACTTCAACAGCACCCGCCTTCAAGTGAGAAATCGTTTGTCTCTACAGCACTGCTAGACCTACCTAGTATGAATGAAATGAGTACGAAGGTCTAGTTAGGACTAGGCTACAAGACAATGGTGCATGTTGGTCTTTGCTGGCACTTGCATTCCGTCTGGCTTTTTGTCGTCGCTGTGTATTAAGCTTGGAGACACTTGCTGTTTGTGGGACAACTTGTGGGGCTGAGGAAAAGTTGATGTCAGCTGTCGGAACCTCTGCTTGAGGTGTGCAGGGGAGAGTTTCAGACTGGGTGTCTTTGGTTGGGTCAGCTAATTGTTGACAATGTTCACTGGAACCGACAGTGTCAAATAAAACAGGCACAAACTCATAGCTGGCATGAGCTCCGTGATTTTTAAACAGTTTGTGCAGATGGTCAGCCAGGTCACTGAGCTTGGAGAAGGTCATCATTATTGCAGTTCCGTAGTGGTGTGGTAAGCCTGCTGCATTTCTTGTGTGTGAATCAAAGACTCCATACCTCCCTGATTTGTCACGGAAAAATGCAACGCACTCTGGAGTTATCACGATCAAAGCTTGGCTGACTTCTGCCGACAGACACTATGGCTGTGTGGCAAGGGACTGCCCCCACTGCTCACTTCCTGGGCTGGGTGCTTGGGCTTTAAAGGGGGCCTAGTCTGGCAAAATAGTCCAGTCATTTTAAGCCAAAATAGGGGTCAGGGTTGAACAAATTGCAACAGAAGCAAACTCAACTGATTTTGTATCCTCAATATGTCCTGAGTAAGGAAAAATAAGTCCAGAAGAATCCCATTAGGGGAACGTTTCGAAAAAGACCCAAATATACCCTATGCATACGCCTATGCGTATGCATAGGCGTATGCATCTACTGGAGGTTGTTGCATCTGTTGAAGATACACCCTAGCAGATTTGGTGTACAGATTGTGTCCTGATGCTGCCAGATAGGGTAGCATGTCCTGGATAGCCTGCAGATGTAATGGCCAGTTTCCGGTGCGCTCTGCACTTATGTACTTTCGTAGGATGTCTTGCATATCCATGTACTGCATCCAGAGAGCTGAAGTTCTTCTTGATGGACTCAATGTGCTTCTGAAGGCGGCCTTTGATTCTCACGAGAACATCAGACTGACTGGCCTCTTTAGCTGATATTGTTCCATCCATCAAATTCTTATATATCTCCAAAGCTTCATCCACATCTGCATCTCTGCTCACCTCTGTCACCTGGTCTCCATCACTGTCATTGGTCTCCATCGCTGTAACAGATTCAGCTGACTCTGACTCTCCTTCCTTACTCTTGTCTGATGTTCCAGATTGCTGTGGTAGATTTACATTGAAAACATCTGCCAGAATCAGTGCATTGAGGGACGCATCGACAATTGAGTGTGCACGAACCGCTCGTGCAACAGCTTTGCCAGACATCATGTGGATTACTGTTTTTGGGGCATAGATCAACTCCAGCACTTCTTGGAGTCCAGATGAGGCCATCAGGTGTCCGAAACAACCGAGGAAGCTCATCTCTGCATGGAAGCCACCCAAACGTAAGACGATTTGTCTCAGATCACTTTCCATCGGCTGAGAGTTGACGATCATGAGAGCCTTCCACCAAAGAGGCTGATCAAAGGTGATGACTGGGGTGACATTGTGACGTTGCGCATGTTGTCTAACATATTTCAGCGTTGAGAATATGCATGTGCTATCACTTGGATTCAGATCAATCATGGGCAGGAACATAACGCTCGACTTGCCAGGGTGGTCACCTTAATGCACAAACTGCGTCATTCCTGACCATGCTGGTCTGGGGGACCCGAAGAGGATGGATGACTTCCATAGGACATCAAGGTTTTCACAGCTATTCTGGACCTGAAGGCTCTGAAGCTTCTGGTAGGTTATTGCTGTGAAGTTGTGCCTTTCCTCTCTGAAGTACCGTACATCTACCCTTACAACAGCTGCCACATCCAAGGAAGTAGCCTTCAACCTTGGGATTGTCTTCCTCTATGTAATTCCAGGGGTAATGGTGGCAATCATCCCCATACCATGGAATGTTCCAAGCCCATCAAGTGTTATGTTATGGTCGACATTGTCGGCAGCATACTGGACAAACTGTGTTGATAGGTCAGGAATGTTAGCTCCATAGAACTTGGCTGCATTTCGCTCAAATCGGTGCACCTCCTCATATGAGCAGCAAAACCCAAGATGATGAAGAGTGTCAATGAGGAACCGTGAGGTGGTGATATAGTTGTACACCCAATCCAAACTGAAGTGGTGCTAACATCACTCTAGGTCTGGTTGCCTGCATCAGTGCCTGTCCAATTGCCGCTACTTTGGCTTGAGTTTTGGTCCCAACAAATAGTTCTTCCAGGAGCAAGCGAAGAGTATCCGGAAGAATCCTGATGGCAGCCTCCGGAGATTCTATGTCATCGACATTCAGGTAAGATTTATTAGATAGCTCGATTTCTTTGATATCTTGTTTGATGAGCTTTGCTGCTGCCTTTACAAGCCTGATCTTCTCTTCATTTGTGTTTGTCTCCTTGTTCTGTGTGTAGTCTTGCAGCACCGCCTTAGCTGTTGTCTTCATGGTAACCACGATTGGTTTTCCATCCATCAGAGTGTATATGATCTTCTCTCCGAAGTGTTCTTCCAGCCTTTTCTTCATATACGTATAAGTATATGCTTCACTTTCACTGTGTGCAAGCTTCTGCTGCATGAGGTCAATTAGATCCTTTATGGTGATCTGCTCATCATCGTTTTCTTCAATATACTTTGCCACCTCCAAAAAGGCTGCTGTCCTCTCATCGTGTTGTGGGCTGCCAACCTTCACCCTCTTTGACTCTTGTTCAGTGTCTGTTTTATATGCTGCTGGTATTTGCTTCTTTGTACGAAAAGTCACACTGCATGTCTGGTGATATACCGCATCTGCTGCATGTAGATCATGTGCATGCAGAATTCGTGCTTTCACAGCCTTTCATCACCTCGTTCGTCACATGTTCTCACATGTTTAGATTCCCATGGCCTCATACTCTTTTTCCCAACCTCAGCTGGTGTACCGCAAAAGAGGCAGTCAGTATTGAAAGAGAATGTACCACGTGATCTTCGTGTTTGTCTACTTGGTTCTGAGTCCTTGGCTATCTGTGGTCGTCTAGTATAAGAACGTTGACAGTCTCTGTGTACTTTATCACCAGGTACAGTGAGAATGTTGTCTCCCATCTTTTTACTGGCCTTGTTGATAGACAAACTTCCCTTCTCTCCAAGTGTTGATAATGACCCTGATCCATCAACATCCTGCTTGCAAATGACACACTGGTCATATTCCTCCATTCCTGAAAATGGACAAAAAATCCACTCAATTCAAACCTTTATGTAGACCAGTGGTTCTCAACCTTTTTTGAACAAATGCCCCCCTGGCCATTCCATGATCCTCGTACCGCCCCCCCCCCCCCCCTTACAAAGAAAACCCCCAAAAACTACAGGGTGCTGGTGCTTTAAGTGTTCTTGTAGTAAACAGTGTGTTAAGACTGGAGGACTTCAACTGACATCGGGTTTTATGATGAGAGAAGCCATTGTTTTGCTTTAAAATCCCTGTTTTTATTGGATTGGAGCTGTTTATGTATTTATGCCCCCAACAACTTGATGTGCTGCTGAGCAAATCTGACCATTTTACAGAAAATTAAAGCATTGATTTTAAACATTGCCTCCAAAATGTATGTTTTTGAGACATATAATAGGTCATGTTTGTACATTACTTAACTGGAGAAACTGGTAAACAACATGGAAATGTTATTTTAGTTGTAATGTGATATAAAATATTAAATAGGATAGGTTATATAAGATATTAAATAGTCCGCTCGACTTTTAACTCTAAAACGCATTAAAGTATTATTAATTGATTAAATATTTCTTTCTTTCGTAAGTGACCATGGTATAAGCGGGATAATGCCCATCGAGGTGTCCATTAACAGAAATGAATGGACGACGCGGAGGCGTGAAGCGTCCATCGCGGAGGCGTGAACCGTCGCGTCGGACGGTTGCTTCCGCGAAGTCCATTCATTTCGTTGGGCATTATCCCTTACTTATACTATACTTTATATTTCGGCTGCAAACCACAATTCTTTTTTCGGTCTCCGTAACTTTGAAATATCTCCACACTGCCGACATCTTTGTTTATGTTTACCGCGCTAATATTTAATATATATATTCGGCCTTGTTTTTCACTCATTCCACCGAATACCGAATATGGCTTTTTTTTTGCAATATTCGGCCGAATATATTCGGTTACCGAATATTCGGTGCATCCCTATTTGATTGTAATGTTGTGTGTGATTAAACGTGGTTACATAATCGTGCTTGTGTACGTTTTCATTGGTTATTTAGGTTTTAGCCCGTGAAGATGAGGTGACAGCTGTCAAAAGTAGCGTTTGTGTTTCCCGGGTTTCGCTGCTGCTGTGGTGGATTTGTTTGGGCGTTACTATGGAGACTGTTCCTGCTCGGCTTGTCCGATCGTGATCAGGGAGCAGAGGGGAGATCTCCAGGGGCAACGCCGGGGTTTACTCCATTTTACCCAGCAGTGGAAGCAGCAGACTCGGGTTCTTGGTCTCAGACAGCAGCTTTATTTTTAGTTGGGAAACCATGAAAGTTTAAAATGTATAGTTCAAATGAACTTTGTACAAGCCAAATTGTGGCGCCCCCATTCGTGCCTAAGCGCCCCCATACCAGCCCTCACGTGTCCAGCGCCCCCCCAAAATGTTTACAACGCCCCCCAGGGGGCGGTACCGTATGTAGACCGATAAATCTCACTGATCAATGATGCAAAGTAAACATAACAATTAACACTGATGGCAACATACAAAGCATATTCTTCTTTACCTCAAATTTAGGTGAACAGTAGGTGCAGATGGGACATGTGTTATGTGACACAACCAGGAGTGGCCTACATTAGCAATTGGGGGAGTAAAGGGAGACAGAAAACCATGTATAGAACAAAATTATTGTTTCTTGCTATTTCCAAATGTAACTTTCATCGTCATCATAATTTAGCCTAATGATGTTTTGGTTTTGTTAATATAACTATAGCTTATATCTAAGCAATCTATGGTGACACTTTGAATCCTACTTTAACTAACATTTATGTGGACAGTCAGAACCAGTGTGGTGCAGTGTGTAGGCATAGTCTACTCTAGATAAAAGAGATAAAGTGTTAGGCTAGAGTAGCATGAAGATAACCACAAAACCATATTCTATTTATCACACTTATTACAGGCAAATACTGTCATTCATTAAGATATGGATACATGGGTTATCGTAGGCATTGCACTGCCATGTAAGTAATTCAAGTCAATTAGTCTCGAGACAGCTAACAAGTTATTTGCTGCTGCTAGCTTAGCTAGTTAACACAACTGTGTAGTGAAAATATTCACCAATCCTAAACTTGACACCTTTTCACCAATAATAGTCGTACCACAGCTCAACACACATCCAGATGATCCCAATAAATTGTAGTTTATCACCAGGTATTTTTTATTAATGTAGGTTGAATTATCCATGTAGGTGAAACAAAAGGAAATCTTTCTTACCTGAGCTTAGTGAGAGTAGATTGACAGTTGAGTTGACAGTTGGCAATAGAATGGTGACATTTGTTGTCATGGTGACACTTGATGTCAACAAGATTCTACAATACATTTTCATCTGGCTATACCTTATGTTTAGATCCATTATGGTATTTATTATTTTATTTTTTTAAAATTATTATTATAATATTATATTATTTTTTGGGGTGTTTTATGCCTTTAATCAGATAGGACAGTAGAGAGCAACAGGAGGCGAGTGGGAGAGAGAGTCGGGGTGGGATCCAGAAGTGACCATGGGGCGGGAATCGGGCCCGGGTTGCCGGCGTACGGTGCGGGGGCCCCAGCCAGCCGCACCGCGGGCCGAGGCCCCGTTCTGGTATTTATGCAAATTAGCACATACGTAATTAGATTATGCCCCGTTTGCCCATGTTATCAAACAATTTCAAAAAACTTGTAATACATTTTTTGTTTGTCTTGATGTAAGTAAGTAACTCAATAATTTTCATGGTGATATCTGAAGGTTAATTTTTTTTCCTATTCGCGTGAGGAAAATAATTAATAGGTGTATGAATAGGGTATATTTTGGTCTTTTTCAAAACCTTCCCCTAATGGGATTCTTCGGGGCTTTTTTTTCCTTACTCAGGACATATTAAGGATACAAAATCAGTTGAGTTTGCTTCTGTTGCAATTTGTTCAACCCTTTTCCATAAAATGACTGAACATTAACTTTATTGGCCTTTATAGAGAAGCAATATAAAAAAGTATATCGGTAGGCTGAATGAACCTCTTCAATATAGAATTAGCTGCTGTTTAATTCCAACATAGAGAGAGTATCCCTGTGCCATCACTTTGTCGAGGGCAGTCCTGTTGAACTGACTGCCCTCATTCTGGTAAGCCAGGAAAGTCAGGGACATGCAGTGGTGATTTCTGGAGAATCGTTTGCATCTCCTGTCATTCTGAATATAACTGGCCTTCACAGTTTCAACACGTTGCTGCTCTGTCCTGGCTGGATCCTGAAATTATGTTATAAAAGGAATGTTACCATTAGCATTACTCTGTTTCACATATGATTAGCATTGCATTATTATTATTATTATTATTATTATTATTATTATTATTATTGTAGTGCTAGTAGTATAAATGCAGGATTAGGGTTAGAGTTAGGGGGACAGTTCAGCTTTCTTCGAAGTGGCGTTATATGAGGTACAAATGGCCATTAAGTATAACAGGGTATATACAGGAATCCTGAAGCTAATTTTAATACCTTTTTAAGACTTTTTCAAGACCATCCCAATATTTTTTAATACCTCACCGCCACTTCAATATGCAACCATTTACATCAGTGACACTTTTAACTTAACAGTTTTAGTTTGTGATAAAGACTACAGACCACTAAGACCACTATGGTACAACAGAATTCTAAATAGGCTGGGATAATAACTCAAGGGCAAAGTTTATTTTAAAAAAACATTGCTCCACTCTCAAAAAACAACAATCAGGACAGTCATGACATGTGCCTCAGCTCATTTGATTTTGTTTCCAGCAGCTCTGTCAGAACCTCTTTTTTTTCAGGTCTTCTATCTCCTCTTGCACTGCTTTTCTTTTGAGGTCCTGTGTGGCACTCTGTTTCTTCTTCCGTTCATCTTCCAGGTAAATCCTGTACCTTCACCTTGCAGAGGCCACTGAAGCCATGAGCTCCTTTGTGAGAGGTACCTTCAAAAGACCCCCACAGACACTGATCTTGTCACATATCAACCTCAAAGGTTCCATCGATGCTTCAAGGATGTTGCACATTTCAACCTCCTTATTGATGGAGAACCCTCTTTCCACCGTTGCTTGTCCGTGGGACAGAAGTAGAAGGCTCTGAGAAAACTTGGATAGCTCTGGGTAAGACTTGCTGAGGGCTGAATGCAGGAAGATATCAAGTCGCTCCTTCAGTGGCTGAAAGGAGAGGAATCCCTCGTCTCTTGCCTCAAGTGAGAGAAAGCTCTGGATCTGTTGTATGATTACATCACCTGGAATAATAGAAATTAAAAAAAATAAGTTAATAGAATAATAAATAAATGTAATTCCAGTCCTTTTATTCATCTTTCATTGGACAAATACACAGCACAGCGTCTGTACACATAAAAAAATGTAAACAATGTATTGTAGATATCTTCTGTGTTTTAATTATTTCATATGGATGCATTTGAAAAAAAGTTTAGATTATCCTGAAATCTCTCCCCTGTGTAGGCAGGAGGTTGGGTCTTACATACATTGCATCTGGCGCTGCCCTTTGATATTTCAATTTTGGGATAAAGTCTCAACTTTTACTCTCCCTACTCCCTATGCTACCAGCAGAGACGCCTCCTGCCAACTACTTGTCCTGCAAGCATTGTTCGTACTACAGTCTTCATCTTTGTGAGGCACCCCTCTGCATCTCTGTGCATGCTTCTGGGGTCCAGACATCCAATGGCCCTGACCACTGGAATTTTCAGGGGGCTTTTCTCCTGCACTTTCTGAACAATTTTAACCAGGCCCTGCATGCACTCTTTCCTGAAGGTGAGAACTGAAAGCTCACCTACCCTGCTTCCTGGCTTGCTCTGAAGTGCCTGACAAATATAACGGACTATAAACATAGAATGTAAATGATGAAGAAGGTAAGCTTAATAGTCTAAAAAAAGTTTCCCCACGTTGGCAATTATTATTATTATTAATAATAATAATAATAATAATAACTAGAAAATGCATTTCCTGCAGAAAACGCGTGTGAATGCTGGAAGCTGAATGATAAGCGCAAAGCAGAAATATAAAATGAATTGATCGGAAGAATCTGAAAGTAGTAGTATAAGCTGAAATAGTAGAAGAAGCTGAAAGTAGTAGTAGAATCTGAAATAGTAGAAGAATCTGAAAGTATTAGTATAAGCTGAAATAGTAGAAGAAGCTGAAAGTAGTAGTAGAATCTGAAATAGTAGAAGAATCTGAAAGTAGTAGTAGAAGCTGAAATAGTAGAAGAATCTGAAAGTAGTAGTAGAAGCTGAAATAGTAGAAGAATCTGAAAGTAGTAGAAGAAGCTGAAATAGTAGAAGAATCTGAAAGTAGTAGTAGAAGCTGAAATAGCTGAAAGTAGTAGTAGCTGAATTAGTAATACTAATAGCTGAAGTAGTAACAACACTGCTGAACGTCCTCAAAAGGTAGCCCAAACTGGCAACACTGTCTGATCCTCAAAAAGCAGCCCAATCTGGCAACACTGCTGAACGTCCCCTCGCTCGAGCGTCAACGTGAAGTTAACTGAAAAGGAATCAGTTAAACTGTGAAACTCTTAATAAATATAAATGCTATCGAAATTTCGTTTGGATATTATGGGATATACAAGTCTGTAGATTTGTGACCTTTTTTGAACGAAGGTAAACGATTGAGAATTGATTTAGTTAGGCCTACGATGTGTAACTGTCAGAGATCAATGTGTAATCGATGTGTAACTGTGAGAACTGAAGAGAACCCGAAACTTAAACTGTGATTCTGAATAAATATAAATGCTATTGAAATTTCGTTTGGATATCGTTATTATTGAATATACAAATCTGTAGATTAGTGACATTTTTTGAATGAAGGTTAACGGTTGAAAAGTGAATGAATTAGTTACGACGTCTTAAACAGTGGAAGGTCCGCCGGTTACAATGGGACGAATGGTAGAATATGACGATTTGAAACTAAAACTGCGATACAGAAAAAAGTATAACAGCTATCGAAATTTCGTGAACACGGCTAGATAGATACAAATCTCTAGATTTGTTTAATTGTTTGAACGATGGGAAACGTTTGAAATTTGAATTAGTTATGACGTAAAGCAGTGGAAGTAAACAGTGGAAGGTCCGCCGGTTACAATGGGACGAATGGTAGAATATGACGATTTGGAACTAAAACGGCGATACAGAAAAAAGTATAACAGCTATCGAAATTTCGTGAACACGGCTAGATAGATACAAATCTCTAGATTAATTTAATTGTTTGAACGATGGGAAACGGTTGAAATTTGAATTAGTTACGACGTAAAGCATTGGAAGGCTTTGCCGTCCGCCCATTGATTTATATTGGAAAAATAAAGGTGGAAAAAGTAGAATAATTTGAAAAGTTGAATGAATATGAACAATCTGAATAGATAGCCATAATGTCGTAACAAATCTGAACATTTTGATATTTGAATGGTTTCTGTAGCTGAAAGTATGAAGAAGGAGAAGAGTGCCAAAAAACGTTCGGAAGAAGAATAAAAATAAAAACTAGAAAATGCATTTCCTGCAGAAAACGCGTGTGAATGCTGGAAGCTGAATGATAAGCGCAAAGTAGAAATATAAAATGAATTGATCTGAAGAATCTGAAAGTAGTAGTATAAGCTGAAATAGTAGAAGAATCTGAAAGTAGTAGTAGAAGCTGAAATAGTAGAAGAAGCTGAAAGTAGTAGTAGAAGCTGAAATAGTAGAAGAATCTGAAAGTAGTAGTAGAAGCTGAAATAGTAGAAGAAGCTGAAACTAGTAGTAGAAGCTGAAATAGTAGAAGAATCTGAAAGTAGTAGTAGAAGCTGAAATAGTAGAAGAATCTGAAAGTAGTAGTAGAAGCTGAAATAGTAGAAGAATCTGAAAGTAGTAGTAGAAGCTGAAATAGTAGAAGAATCTGAAAGTAGTAGTAGAAGCTGAAATAGTAGAAGAATCTGAAAGTAGTAGTAGAAGCTGAAATAGTAGAAGAATCTGAAAGTAGTAGTACAAGCTGAAATAGTAGAAGAATCTGAAAGTAGTAGAAGTAGTTGAAATTGTAGTAGAATAAGAGGCTGGGTTTTGATTTATATTGGAAAAATAAATGTATACTACTATTTACTATTGCGGGCACCACCCCCCCCCCCCCCCCCCCCCCCCCCCCGGCCGTAGGTCCGCGGTGTGTTTGTGTTACTATTGGGGGCACCCCCCCCCCCCGGCCGTAGGTCCGCGGTGTGTTTGTGTAGGTCCGCGGTGTGTTTGTGTGTTACTATTGCGGGCACCCCCCCGCCAGTCGGTCGTAGGTCCGCGGTGACGCCATGACGCTCGAACGTGAACGTCGTTTTACGGCAGCAGAAGATTTACGACAGCCAGCATACAGACAGTGAGCAACGGACTTCACATGATATTATTCACAACTCGGATTAATTTAATGAAACCCATTGATTCTTTTGATCAGTGGACCCCTTTTGATTGGATATTATGGGATATACAAGTCTGTAGATTTGTGACATTTTTTGAATGAAGGTAAACGATTGAGAATTGATTTAGTTAGGCCTACGATGTGTAACTGTCAGAGATCAATGTGTAATCGATGTGTAAACTGATTCTGAATAAATATAAATGCTATCGAAATTTCGTTTGGATATCGTTATTATTGAATATACAAATTTGTAGATTAGTGAGATTTTTTGAATGAAGGTTAACGGTTGAAAAGTGAATGAATTAGTTACGACGTCTGAAACAGTGGAAGGTCCGCCGGTTACAATGGGACGAATGGTAGAATATGACGATTTGAAACTAAAACTGCGATACAGAAAGATGTATAACAGCTATCGGAATTTCGTGAACACGGCTAGATAGATACACATCTCTAGATTTAGAACGATGGGAAAAGGTTGAAATTTGAATTAGTTACGACTGTGGGGTTGTGTTCCGAGGAAGAAGGCCGCCGACACAGGAACGCTTTTAACTCACTTTATTTGTTTAGGTTTAAGTTATTTAACTATGAAACAGAAGGAGAAGTATTATATGTATTTCATGCCGTGTGGAGAGACCCCCTCGCGTTGCATCCGTCCCAATGCGCTACCTGGGGGATCTGATTCTAACCGGATGTTTCCGCCCGGATGGTCTCTGGGCAGGAGGCGTGGCCTCTATGACGCACAATGGCTAGTGTTGAGCGCCCGCCCCCAGTGTATTATGTTTGCCGCCATCTGGTGTTGAGGTGCAGTTACTACAACTTGTATATTTATTTCTACTCCTTTTGTGGCTATGTGTAGCTGCTGATACATCTGCTTATTATTTATCCACAACACAACGTAAAGAATGTGAAGAATAAGAGCCATTGATTTGGATTGGAAAAATAAAGGTGGAAAAAGTAGAATAATTTGAAAAGTTGAATGAATATGAAAAATCTGAATAGATAGCCATAATGTCGTAATAAATCTGAACATTTTGATATTTGAATGGTTTCTGTAGCTGAAAGTATGAAGAAGGAGAAGAGTGCCAAAAAACGGTCGGAAGAAGAATAAAAATAAAAATAATAAAGATTTCGATATCTAGAGTGTGAATGCTCCAGCATTCACACTAATAATAAAGATTTCGATATCTAGAGTGTGAATGCTCGAGCATTCACACTAATAAAGATTTCGATATCTAGAGTGTGAATGCTCGAGCATTCACACTAATAATAATAATAATACAAATAGCAGAATAAAATGTATAAATGTTACTAGTTGTATTGGTGTACGTAAAGCAAAAATCCATACATACATCCCTGAAAAGAAAATAGACGATATCAAAATTACCTTGATGGCAGATTCAGCACCCAGTCCTATGTCAACATTCTTGTAGGATACCCTATTCACCTCATCTGCAACGTCAATTTTAGTTAGCTTCAGCGGAGTGGTGTCTTGCAGGAGCTTTCCCTTTACAAACCGCCACAGACTCTTAAAAGGATATAGCAAGTAATCAGTGACAGAACCATCCTACTATCCTACCATTAAACAGATAATTCTTCTTACTTCTTCTTTCTAATCATGAAAAATGTTGATTTGAAATTATGTGTGATGAATGTATGTATTTATTTTATATTATATTATTATGCAATTTCATGAAAGGAACAAATACAATTAAATTAAATAATTGGTGTGTGTGTGTGTTCGTGCCTGCGTGCGTGTGTGTGCATATGTATGTTTGCATCCATGTTTTATCTCAAGTGACTTGAGATTACCTTCAGCAGCTCACTCAAATCGTTGGCAAAGAAGGGCAGAACTGGCTCATCAGTTTGATAGTTGGTCAGGAAGTGGCTAAAGGTCCTGGATATCGCCAGGAAGAACTGGAGCTTGGCAATTATTAGAGGATCTGCTTGTGCTGCCTCAACTGTATCATAAGAGGCAGTACTGGGGTTTGGGAGCTTCTTCTGCCTGACAGCACCCACATACAACCTGACCATTGGCCACACTTGAACTGCCCTCTCTGCCATGGGGACATTTTCAATCCACCTATGCAAAAATGGACAATGTCAGGTCACTCCAATTTTAACCGTCATTTCACTTTATTGTTGCCACATAAAAACACAGACATTTCGGTGCAATCCGACGTGAGCGAGTATTTAGGGAACGCAAGGATTTACTTGCAAACGATGACAATTGGCTCATAAGCCGATTTCGTTTACCAAGGCCAGTGTTACTGGAGTTGTGCGCAGAGCGGCCCTAGAGTGCAACATGGCGGGAGCCAGGGGTTGTCTGTGCCCACACAGGTGCTGACCACGCTGGGGTTCCTGGCAACAGGGGCATTCCAGCGGGAGCTGGCCGATCGGTCAGGAGTGTGCCAGTCAACCCTGAGCCGAGCCATGCCAGCTGTGTGGGACGGAATCATCCGAATGTCATTCAGGTACATCAAATTCCCATACAATGCTGTTGAACAGGCCAACATTAAAGCGCAATTTGCAGCGAGAGCCGGTTTCCCTAATGTAATCGGAGCTATTGACTGCACACACATTGCTATAAAAGCGCCCTCACAGGATGAATTTGTTTATGTTAATAGGAAACATTTTCATTCCATCAATGTTCAAATCATATGTGATGCGCAAATGCAGCTAACTAACATCGTGGCAAGGTGGCCCGGTTCAACGCATGACTCATTCATTATGACTAACAGCATGGTTGGGAACAGGCTGGAGGCTGGCACGGTGCGCGATGGGTGGCTTCTGGGTGAGTAAATCGTTTATTCGTTTAATTGTCCCATATGTAAACCAGCGCAATGCACATTTGGGCATGTGCGCATTCAAATGTTTTTTTTCTGCTGGTGAAATTACAGCTGCAGAGCTTTCTAACAAGTCCCTGATTGTCTCCCTGTGTTCAGTATTCATGTCAGTAAAAGCGGGCGTAAAGTTGGAAATGTCATGGAAATTGTACTTATACACAGCATCGCAGTGTTTACAGTGGGCATGGTCGCTTTTTACATCGTTTGGTGTGGTCCCACACCAAACTACGCTTAATTTTCATCTCCCGCTCTACTGTGCACAGCAGAGCTCATGTCATGTGATCACAATTCAGCATATGGCCTAGCCTTCTGTCTCCTAAAGATAGTTAAATTGTGCCTTCTGGTATTATGTCTCATTGCTGCAACACAGTAAAATATTTCCTCGTATTGATACAATTCAAGATGACGCTACAGTTCATAATTAATATTTATATTTGATAAGTTAGATTGATCAAATTCCACTCCCAAAATGTATTTTCATCCTCCCCGATCCTATTTTTTTCGGCGGGACACCCTTAAGCTCAAGCCCTGCTGCCTCCACTGTACGGGTAGCGTATATTTCTGAGGACGTGCACAACCTACGCGCCAAAGCTATGTACATATACGTGGGGTGGCCCTCTTGCGTAAGTGTACGCGTAGTTAACAGCAAGTATATTGCAGGCTTTAGTGGTTCATGGTAGCTGCCTATCTTGGTACTGTGAATGCTCTTGAGCTACCTGAAAAACTCCAAAGTTGTCCCCAGTGTTGCTGGATGTTTAGGCAGTAATATAGAGCAAACATCAGAAACAGTGCATTGCTGAAGTTGGTGAAGCTGCCATTGACAACATACTGCAGATATTATAAAGGACTGAGCTGTCACTGGGGAATTCCCTGTGGTAGTCTAATTTAGTAAAATTAGCACAATGACAGAATGTAAAATGTTTGATTAATACGGCATCAAACAAAACCTAGACCAAGATTTAAACTGGGGCTTTGAAGCTAGTCCTCAGCAACCCTCAGAAACTCCACAAATGTATAAAATTCCAGGGCTAGCACAATTGATTCAATTTAAATATTGAATCGGGTGTGAGAGCCGGAGAATTGTACACGTGTGGAATGACTGGGGGTCCCTGAGGACTGGATTGAAATCCCCTGGATTATTAGGGTATTTTGGGAAATACACATATTAGCCACTTTACCTAGATTCAGACAAGAACATCACTATCAATTTAACCTCTGTGCAGTGCAGAGATAGTTCTGGGTACATCTAGTGTAGCCGGGCTTAAGACCGGAAGCAATGTAAATTAATAGCCTAGCTTGTAAGCAACCCCAGAATGTAAAAATTGGCCCTTTGGGGTCGACAGCAGATAAGTGTATTTCCCATAATATGGAACTTTTCCTGTAATATCTACAGGTCACTCCTGAAATGGGAGTACCCAGCCTAGATTATATTTATTGACATGGAAGACATAACATAAACAAAACAAACATACAGCAAAATTCCCCAAACCAACCTGTTAAAGACCTGTCATTATCTTGTTAGAATATTTTAATAAAACAAGAGAAAATATTCATACCACATACGATAATGCAGGGTGGCCTTGGTAGCTTTGCACAGTCAACCTCGAAAGCCAGTCCACCTTATGAAACATTTGATCCTCATCCTCGTACCTAGCAGAAGAGATTGTAATAATGACAATCATGAGAAAGCCCCTCCGTAATAATAACAATCAACCTATACAGGCACATGCACAAATAGGGCCCTAGGGGTGCTTGAGCCCCTGCCCTTTTTGCCTTGTATTAAAAAGTGCCCTCTGAGTGTTTTTTTTTTTAAAGGGACACTAAGTAGTTTTTTAAGTAATTTATTACCTCAAATCAACGTCTTCATTCATAAATAAGTCCCCATTGGTGTACAATGATCAATGTCAACAATCTCACTTATCCTCCTGAGCGAAGAATCACTTATCAGAATATACATAGGGCGGGCAAGCTCTATGGAGGCCGCCATGTCTTTCCGGTCTATGGACTCCCGAGAGGGACAAAAAGCTAAAAGGCTAAACGCGTTTTCACTCAGAGCCAGCGTGACTGGAACAGAGGAGGAGCTTAGCGAGACGCGCTTGTCACTTAAAAAACGATATAAACATGAGAACATAATTCACTATCTGGAGGAGTAATTACTCATACATGCTCACACTAATGATTCAATGCAGTTTGAAGTTTGTTTGAAATAACGTACCCAGTGCTCGAAGTGGGCCGCTACGCACCGGTACGCAGCACCGGCACTTCTACATTTTACCCTTTAGCGTACCGGCACTTTTTCTTGCCTACCGGCACTTGTCACAGGCTGCGGTCATAGGTCCGCGGTGGGTTACGATCCCCCGTTGGTCGTAGCGCGGTGGGTTAATATCCCCCCCCCCCCGTTGGTCGTAGCGCGGTGGGTTAATATCCCCCCCCCCCCCCCCCCCCCCCCGTCGGTCGTAGCGCGGTGGGTTAATATCCCCCCACCCCCCACCCCCCACGTTGCTTATATTTTTCCACTTCGAGCACTGAACGTACCTCATCATCAGAAACAAAACGTGATGAAGTGGTGTTTGAAGACATGTTATCATGTCATAGCTTCTTGAATCTTGACTAATACCGCTTGCCGTAGTTCAAAAACGCGAGGCGCTGGAGAGAATAAATTCGTTTGAATGCAAAATACAATTTGACCACTAGATGGGGGAAAAAATTACTTAGTGTCCCTTTAAATAACATTTATAAATTCCTGTTAGGGATGTAAAAAAAAACGGCGGTACAAAAACTCCACGGTATACTACCGTACCCATTTTCTTGTAATAGAGCCGCCAGAGAGAGAGAGAGAGAGAGAGAGCGGGTGGGCGAGTGAGTGAGTGAGTGAGTGAGAGGAAGAGAAGCCGCTGCCCCATGGATAACTGAGGAGACGTGACAGTGGAGCAACTTGAACCTGTGAGTTATGGTCTAACTAGTCGGCGTCCACTTATTCAACGTGCTTATGGGTAATATTTCAGAAAAACTTTCTATTTTACTCAATGTGTCGGCTTCTATTTTTTGCCGGACGTCGGAGCACGGCGCTTCAATTCAGCACAGAGCAGATCGTGCGGGACAGGAAATCGTGTACAAAATACAAAATAAAACACCGGGTTAATTTTCAAAATAAAATGAACCGTGTTTACGGCGGATCATATTTCCCTCACTACAGGTCTGAAGTGCAGGTCCGAGGTTTAGATATAAAGTTTATTGTGACTTTGCCGTGTGGGCTAACAAAATAATAACAATAATAATAATAATATAGTAATTTCAGCATTCTGGGGATATAAGCTGTAGGTTATCTGTGTTTGAAATATTACCATCTGTATTTAAACTTGATTCTTGTTGATTATGCCTATTCAAAGTTCATGTTTCATTGTTCAATGTTCAATATTAAAGTGTTTATCTTCAACAATACATAGCCTAATAATAAACCAGTGTTTTATTGCTTTGCATGTCTTCCAAGCCTATGATAATGTGGATAAACTCATGTTGACAATAATTTGTTGACACAAAAGAAATGGTGATTTCATTTCACTTTCACCTACTGTAGGACACACAGCTAAGTAGTTAGCTTATTATTAGTACTTTGTTTTTTAATTTTTACATTAATTTCCATTTTGTGTAAAGGACCGGGAAAAAAAATTGGTGCGTGCACATGCTGCCCTTTTCTGACTTTGAGCCCCTGCCCCCCTATAATCATGTGCACGTCCCTGAACCTATACATCACCATGATTGAACCTACTCATTACTTGTGTTAACTTAGAGGGTCACGAGGAAGCCCCTCTCAACTGTGTTCGAATCCAGAGACAATGGGTTCTGTGTTCTGCTATCTGTAATCGTATGACACAGCAGTCTCGCCCTACAACCTGACCGCAAGGAGGTATCGACAGAGATATTCCTAGAAGGGCCTGTCTGCCGAGACCGGAAGAGGAGGTGTCGCTCACATGTTTTAGAAGGTATATATTTGCTGTGTTGGAACATAAGAATCAGTGGCTTCATGAACCTACTCTGGATTGCATGTACGATTGCTCTCTGTAATAAATAATTTTACTATTATAATTTATTCATTCTCTGAGTCATACCTTCATCCAAATAGAACACCTCCACTACAACAGCGAGCTGAAAAATAACTGGCATCAGATCCCTGATAACTGACTTCTGATTCTACAGTTAAGCTGTGGGTAGGTGAAACACTTATTTTCCTTCACAAAGTAGTTGAGGTAAATGGCTAGGTCATATGCCACTATCCCCTCAAACAAATCATGGCCAATGCAGGGTGGGAGACCTGGCTGCCAGACAATTATAAGAGAGAATTGAATACAGAGTCAAATTTCACCCATGTGATTTCTGTCTGGTCACCATCCTGTAGCTCAATCACTGCCTTATTGTAGTTCTGTACTGTTCTGCATGATTTTCCAAATCATTGAGTGCACTTCTATTTAAAAGGCAGTATCAACAGCAGTAGTTGGAAGTTCTGAAGTTTTCTACGAATCCACCAATGTTATGAAAACCCTAAATTATCTCTTGCAATGCAAAAGACTGTGGCTTTCACAACATGTCCAGATACCCCCAATCCATTTGTCTCCAGCTCTTTAAGATCTAACAACATTGCAGACAACAGTTTGTCATGCCCAAAATATTTAAAATCTACCTCTCTGCACAAAAGCAGAAGCTGTAAATTGTCAATAGCGGAGTGTTAAAATGGGTCAAAGTTGGCCAGTGTGAAGTAAACCCCTAGTAATTTGTGGGTTTTTTTTGGCTGAACCAAGAGGATTAACCACCTCAAAGGCAACTTGATACAATATGAGCTTCAGACTGACACCTGGCTCCATAAACAATCCATTAGACTTGTATGCAGATCCATCACACACGTCATTTAGCACATTTGGAGCATTTAAAGACTTGGAACATTATTGCCACACAATTGGATCTTTCAACATAGCCTGCAATGCAATGTGGCATACCGTTCCTCTGTGCCTAAATTAATAGTTTGAGGATGCACATAGGAAAAATTCCTCTGAAAATATTGCCCTCTCGTATAATCTGTAGAAAGAGCTGAACTACAAGGTGTGTGTAAATCTGCATCATCTAAAATGTTGAGGGCACCCTCAATTTCTGATTGATAGGGAAGTATTGGCTTGAAGAGCAACTTTGAGTTGATTTTTTGTATGGTGCTGGCAGTGGCGGTTCTAGGGGGGGGGCCAGCGGGGGCCAGTGCCCCCGTAACTCTGAGTCCGGACCCCCCAGTGGCCCCCCCCGAACGAGGAGTCTGTGCCGGGCTGTATTGCAATCGCGCCCCCCGTCGGCCTGGCCCCCCCATTAAAACTGGTCTAGAACCGCCACTGGGTGTTGGCACACCACATTTGGACTGTTGACCTCTTCCACAATTATCTGTATTGTGGATACAGGTATAAGATACTTAGCTTGCAATGTCATATAAAATATATGTAAGCTTTGATGATTAACATAAGCTTTTAATGTTTTTACAGAAATGCTAGAAGTGGGACATGTAAAAGTTTTTGAGGCACAAGCCATATAACCAGCTGCTGACCAAAAGCACACTTACTTGTTAACTGCAGGCCACGTGGTAGCTCTTGAGTAGGCTATAGGAAGGCTTCTTGGTATCTGTTGAGAAATGGATGCCTCTCAATTAATGTAATGTAATTTTAAAACGCTTACTAAAACACCAGACGCGGAGGTATAGGCGGGGCAAGCAGGGCAGCTGCCCCTGGGCCTGGGCCCCTCCCATGTGTCTGGAGGGCCCCTCGCCCGTCGTCGCAGTGACGAGTAGGCCTGCACGATTCAGGGAAAAATATGAATCACGATTTTTTTGCTTAGAATTGATATCACGATTCTCTGCCACGATTTTTTTGCTCACGAAATGTACTGTTTATTGCACTCAGCGGCGCCGGAACGAGTTTGAAAGTGGGGGTGCAAAAAGAAAAAAAAAAAGCGCTGGTTTCGGGCTCTGGGTTCCCCGAGACAATTTGGAACATTCTAGAGGCCAACTAGCATTCACGCACGTTTTCACGTGGGATATTACGATATAAGAGGCTAATAATAATTTTAAAAAGTCTAACAAATAAACAATACAAATACATTAATTATTGAAAATCCTTTCCCACCACATCCACATCATCTTGTTTCTTGTGTCTCTCATGTGTTCACCTGGTCTGTATTTGGAACCGATACCCTAATAACAGACAGCCTACCTACTGTTAATAACATATAACCACACAGCGATATGACAACATTGTTTTTATTGAATCGATTAAAAATGACATCTCATTCTCTCAAACTGTATACTAACATGTACCTTAGCCTGTCGGATCATTGTTTACACATTTGTCCAAGTAGCATTCTTCTGTAGCCCTACGAACGCACCTAGCGCTTAGCAGCTATGATAGCCACTGCTTTCCGCGTTGATCAACATTGACGTCACCGTAGTGCAGCGATGTAGTCGTGTATCCAATATCTCTGTAGTCCTCCACACACAAGTTTCAAGAACAAATACAAATGAAGGTATCGTAGAGCAGCACAGCGATGTGTAAGGTAAGTGTGGTTGTGACGCAGATAACCAAACTGAGCTTCAGTATCATCGCAGCCTCGTTGGTCGCGTTGATGTTGGTCCTGAACCCTTTACCTGGACCAGTCACCTGGTTTGCAGGCGAATTATCCGATTGGCTGAGCATGACATCATGACCAAGAGGCCGGACTAGAGCAGAAGTAATTAAAGCTACAGCACAGAAGAAAGTAGCGTTTGTGACGCAGTCGGTTAGTAAAATTAAATGAGAATCGAAATCAATTAAAAATTAAACCGTACATAGGGGTGAATCGAGATCGCGATTTTATAACGATTTATCGTGCAGGCCTAGTGACGAGTCAATAATTTTCAAAGATTCAATTTGATCGACAGAACAAGTGATCTCTCATAGCTGCTACGTATTAGCCTACTGTAGTGATGGATACGTACTTAATTATATATCCGTCCTTTTACGTGTACTATTCTATCATGGTAGGAAGCGTGCATGTGTTTGTGCGTGTGGGTGTGTGGGAATGGGGGGCCCATTATCCATTTCTGCCCCAGGGCCCTGCATACAGTTGTTCCGCCACTGTAAAACACAAATTAGCAACAAAAACCAAACAGCACTATGTGGCTAGTTTGGAGCCAACTGTTCGTCACAAACTAACATAGGCAAACTGGCAGACAACCTTCAGTTAGCAGCTTCTGATACTACCTATTTAGCTGGCTAAAGCACAGAACCTCGGCACCTGAACACGTTTAGCTTAGTTGTCAGATATTAATACAATATTTCAACATCAATCTCACTTCCTACAATGCTTAGCATGCATACTTGCCTTGTTGCGCTAGTTGGCAATTGCTCAGTTGGTCGTGGGGCGATTGTGTGTGGAGAGCAGCCTGTCGGCGAAGTTCAGTACAATTGGAAATAGCTCAGTTCAATTGGCTCACAGAATCACGGGAGTGCTGCATGCGTGTGGAGAGCCTGGTGATGTGACATTGTAATGACATTGACTTCATTATAATGTCAAGGATAAAATGAGAAACGTATGGACTTATTTCCATCATTGTTCTTGATGAAACATTTCAAATTGTTATATTTCATATTGTCATATTTTATATTGTTATGGCCATTATTGCATATGAACAGTGGAAAAATGTTTCTGAATGTATGGGAAATAAAAGAGGTGTTGACATTTTATTGTTTATAATGCCTATTATTCATTGATTCACTCATCTACCAAAATCCATTTGAATTGAAATACTTGCTTCTGACAGCAGATATTGATTATGCAATTAAATTGAGCATAGCGTTAGTTCAGGCAGGCCACAAAGTCAGGCTCGGCTCAGTACAGAGATCACAGTAGTCATAATCATAGTCATATTGCCGCTTTTAGGTTACGTTGCGTATGTAGAAGCGCTTCAAATATGTAGTATTATCAAAAACATACATCAGCTGATTCCCCTAGCTTCCTATTGGATACCATACACAGTCAGCTGACAGCTCAGCTGACTCCCCCTCAAACACCCATTGGCAAACATCATTCATGGCGCCTTATTTAAGCTGCTTCAGCCTGCCTACCTTCGCTGCTTTCTCTGCTAGCTTTGCAACCCACCTCCACCCCAGCTCCTCCTTTTATGTTGTATCTAATTAATCAATGTTATTTCTGATTGTCATTGATGCGTGCTCTGTTCTGTACCCTGGGGGGTCTCTGCTGCCGCTCTCCTTGTCTTAAACCTTTCCATGTAGGCACATGGAAGGGCAGGGAGGAGTGCTCCCCCTGCCTTAAGGCTTTCCACGTAGGCACGTGGAAGGACAAGGAGGTCCCAGAACAGAGCCATACCGCCAAATGTAATACTCTGCAAATGTAATATTCGGCTTTAGAATAAAAGATTATTTTGACAAAAGTGGTCCTGACTGAATTTAGATTAGTTAATCACAAAGCATGCAATTGATTAGATAAACAACTGCTACACTGGCGCCCAATATGGGGCTTCTCCAACCAGAAAGGGACATGGAAGGGCTGCCCAGACACTCACTGGAGTCACCAGACAGCCACCTCCACGAACCAGCCCTTTCCCAGGCAGCGACGGCCAGCGGAGGGGAGGGGAGGCAGCGCAGCAACCGCCATGGGCAACCGTCTGCAGCTAGCAGAACCTGGAGCAGACCTGGTCCAGCTGCATCTATGCCAGCCAGCACAGTGGGGGGGGGGGGTATGTGGAGTGTGTGTGATTGATAGCTGGTCAGACTGATTGGACTCTGGGCTGGGTGGGGATGCACACCTGTTGTGCAGAGCAATCATGGCACCCAGGATAAACCAGCTATCACCACACACAGGGGAGAGCCACTGTCATGGCAGCACGTTACATCTGCTCGGTGTATAACATCTCACCATTGGATAGCAGCAAAAGCCACTCAGGTGGCGTGTAGCAGAGGAACACAGTCATTCTCTGGCTTCCAGTCAGTCTGATCAGTGCCAGAATATCAACGGCAGCTTGGCTGGTTTCACATAGTTTAGAGTCTCAGGTACCCGGAATGCTTCTCCTTCATTATCCTCTTCTTTCTCTCACACTCATCTTATGTGCTGAAAAGCTTGAGTGAAATGCTGCACGCACTCCTCCTAATGCATTCCCTCTATCTCGACCAAAACCTCTCTCTCTTTTTCTTGCACCTTTGCACTCTTTCCTTTCTTTTTTTCGACCCCCCAAAAGCTACTCTTTCTGTCCCATTATCTCTCTTCTCCCCTCTCTCTCTCTCTCTCTCTCTCTCTCTCTCTCTACTCCCCCTCTCTCATTCTCTCCTCTCTCTACTAACCCCCACCCTCTCTTCTCCCCTCTCTCCTTCTCTCCCCTCCCCCTCTCTCTTAGTCTCCTCTCTCTCTCCTTCTCTCCCCTCTCTCTCCTCACCCCCCTTCCTCTCTTCTCCCCTCTCTCCTTCTCCCCCTCCCTTCACTGGTTCCCCTGTCCGAGATGTGAGCCAAAGGTTAGAAGATATGAAACTAAAGAGAACATTGAGGTCCTGCATCGGGGAGGGTTAAGGCAACACCACACAGACGCCGGGGTTAATGCAACTCAACGAAAACATCTCTCTTCAGCAAGAACATCAAAACAACACCACACTGAGCCTTTAAAGGGACAGGAACTATAGACGGGGGGGTCAAGGTTTGTTGGAAGCAATTTAATGAAAAATGTTGCTGCATTTTCAAAACGCTTAGATAAATATTCCCACATAGCGAAGCGATATATGGCGAGGATTGTATTCTGCGTGTGCCCACTGGTTTTCCACTTTGCGTCCAGTGCATCCCGAGCGATAAGGAGGAACAGGTGTCTGTCTTGAACCCTTGCTGTCAAGGAAACGTCGACTTTTCTAATAAAACTATACCCAGGAAACCGTGCTGGCTTTCCATTTGGATTATTCCTTGACGGCTCCAGAGTAAACACTTGCACATGTATACCTTACTAATGGATTCAGGAAAAATGGAATCAGCCGGGCCGTCCAGGTTCTCAGTACTCACTCTTTTTGCCTGGCATTTGACCATACATGGTGAAAGAGCTCGCTAGAGGTGTATCGATATTTTTCAGAAGCTATTATGTTGTCTGCGGGTACCAGGGTTTATCATTCCCTTCCCATACTACTGTATTCACTCTCTGTGACCTTCCTGTTTGCTCTTCAAATTCATAATTTGTGTAGTAATACTGTGTAGATGTTTATTTCTTTGCAGGCAATATGCTGGATAACAGTCACAAGTCTTATTGCTCACATACTATCAAATAGTTTATACTCCACAGAATGTATTGTATTTACGAGTTTCAAGAGATATAATTCAGTTGTTACTACAGCTCCCAAACTCCCAAAAAGAGGTCACAATTCAACCCAAACTCTGTTGATATTGGATGCTAGCACACAACATGTGATACTGCAATGTGTTTACTTTGTAATTATTATTATTACATTGTCAAAGACTCCATAGGCAAGAGTGCTGGCAATAAAGCTTGGGTTTAGAGTGGGACCATTGTAGAAAAAGAATCCTTGGCCAACAGCAACTGGAAATTTGCATTCCATGTAACGTTAAAAAAATGAAATGCAAATCCTCCGACATCGGCTTCATGACGGTGGCCATCTTGAAACGGAGGTTTTCTCACTTTGCTCATCTGCTACACTTATAGCACCCTCTGTGGTTCCTCCCATCTGCCAGAAGCACATTTGATGGGCTTCTGTGCCTTTATGGACAGGACAGTGAAAGCAGACAGGGAAGTGGGTTGAAAGAGAGGACAAGTAGCACAGGATCATAGGTCAGAATTGAACCTGCTGTACTGCCTACATGGTTGGCATGCCAGTAGGTTGAGCCACCGCCCATGCCACCTTCTGTTCTTGCTCCTTATTCCTCTCTTTCTCCAGTGCAGGACCCCCGTCATCTCCTTACAGCACATGACAGAATGAATCACTATGTAACAGCACAACTCCCAGTTAATGAGATACAAAAATAACGTATTAAAGAAAAATCTAATTTATTTATTCATTGTAAAAGCAAGAGGAACAAGAAATTGCCACACATCATGGTGTAAACTCTGTTTATCTACTGAGAAAGCGATTTTATGACTTTCCTTTCCTTCCCCAAAAAACTTATTTCATAAATTTCATCTGTGAGAAATGCTAATGGTAAGACTTAGACTTAACCTTCAATTCACTCAAGATGGCGTTGTCACAGAGGTTTAATGTTAGTGTTACAGTTACTCTTTAACATTTACACAAACATTACTTCATGTTCACATTTGTTCACTTATTTTATTCTGGATTTTCATGAAATGTATTGAAGGTTTTTTCTCACAGTCAAAACTGGGGAAATATTGGGAACCAGATGCTTTTACCTCAGTGTGCCCTCGCTAGTTGATTTGATGAGCATGGGCCCCCAGTGAATATGGACAAGCCTAAGCTTCCAGTAGGTCTGACTATGGTGCAGTAGTAAAACTGGGTATTAGGAGGTACTTACAGCAAGGAGGAGATCGTTTGTAGGGACTACAAGAGACATGGATCAGGCTTATCGTTGGACCAAGCCAACTGCCTGTCATCACCGCTTCCAGCTTGAACAAGTTAAATACCATTCAAACTTTTATTTACTTTCACTATTTTCGTTAAACTCTTAGAGAAAGTTCTGGAGAAGCACCGCTGGTTTCCATGTTATTTCACCTTGGTGAAATAAAAAGTCTAGCAAACACTTTTGCTCTATGGCTAAACACAGTCATACATCATTCTCACGTATCATGGTGCACGCCATTGCTTGGCTAATCATTTGATTAACCTTGTGATGCAGATTGATCTGGCTGAATCTTAAACCCCCAAGTTTGGCACTTCACTGTCAGAGGATTTCGTTCACTAATGCTTGTCAGTAAAACTTGTTAGGGGCCGTCAACTTGGTGCGTCATGCCAATGTATTCCCAAGACAAGGGAATGGGAAATGGACCAGATCTTTGAAATTCAGATTACTCAGCAGCCACAGTAAGAGCATTGCATCTGGTAAACTTTCAAAAATACAGATCAGCTTTATGGTTTGAAACGTGAAAAACCTTCACATGAAAGGAATGACCGACCAAGTGAAACTGAGCTGATCACTGTATTTCTGTTGTCTGTCCTCATATAATATAGAATGAAATGCACTGTAGCCTACTTTCGCAAACCTTATTTTTGTCCAGGCAGGAAAAAAAATCCTTCACATCCAATTATTCTATTTACGATTGCCTCATAATTTATGTTGCAAATTTGTGTTTTTGTACTCTCTATTCAACCCTTTACTATGTCATGATTCCTATAAACATAGTTTCTATATACATTCAACATCATATTAGCTTGGGAAATTAAACAGTCTGGGGTTGTTATATTGTCAGTGTGTATTAAAAGTCATTGCACACTGCAACCAAAGTCAACCATAACACAAATATATTAAAATGCCTTTTGTTAATATGAAAACAAAAAGTGTCCAGATGTGTCCAGTCTACTTTATGTCATACTGTCTTGGACTGTGAATATAGCCAAACATTAAAATGACTCTAACGACACAACCGAATCCCAATTACATCGCTATGTTTATAAGTTGGCACCACATTGGGCCAATCAGAATCAGGAGCTGTGTAACCTGTGTTTCATCAGCAATGGTGAGTATTTACCGTTTGTTTAGCGTTTAAAGGTTGTTTTGCAAAACTCTACCTAACACTGAGTCTATACAATGTCTTTAAAACCCTGACAATTGTCCAGGATCTTGGATGAATAGTGTGTTATTGTTGCGTGAGAGCCGATAGTTTGCCTTCATAATTGTTGTGGCCAATAAGGCTGAGTCACCATGAGTGCCAGTAAATGAGGCTGAATCAGAGTGCTGACTGTCTCCCTGGTGTCTGAGACGTACCTGCATATCCCACCACTCAACACATCTCATACTCCCAGGGTTTATCTCCCACACGCAGGCTGTTGGACTAGAGGGAAACACATGCAGGAAAGCAGCAAGGATCCCATTTTTCTTCCGTTAGAATCATCTTAGAAAGTTAACATCCAAAGTCATCTCCCAAAGTCATCTTCCATTGCACAGAGGCGAGCCAGTGAATTGTGGGTGCCAGAGAAAGAGTTATTGGATTAATGAGGGCTTTGAAAAGGAATGTGTAATGTGTTTTTTTTTTGGCCAAACGCTCCTGGGAGGATTCTGATGATTTATAACAGCTGTTAAAGATAGCTGATGTGAGTGCCATTGTTGCTTAATTGCATCTATGATCAAACAAATGAAATGGATCCCTCTGCTTAGAGCAGGAGGTGCAATTAGCTGACAGAATTATTCAGATTTGAAGGGGCTATTGGGCTTAGCTGCTGGTATATCTGAACCGATGGACTGTGGGATATTTGCTTCGGTCAGGTACCGATGATAAATGCAAAACACATCTCTCGATTTTTACTTGTAATGGTCTGTGAAGGGTAATGGTTCATACTAATTATTTCCACAAAGTTCCTGATGGGTTGAAGCAGTAGTTAGGGTCGAAGGCCAACCCTAAAGAGTACTCACTTCTCCTTCCAAATTCCTCTCCTGTTCACTTCCCTTCGCTTCACCAAATCTCTGATTTCTAAGGTGGAGTGTGTGTTTTAGGGAGTTGCAGCCCTGTTTGAGACAGTTCACTGAAAATCAAGGCCTTAGTTCTGTTCACTTAAGTCACTGTGCCTGTTGTTAGCCAATTTAAAAAATAAAATGAAAGAATGTCCTCTTTAAAACCAAAAGTTTTCATCAGCAATACTATTTCTCGCAGTAACAGTTGACTTACCAAGATTCAAGGTATTTGACTGTACTTACTCCAACTTTGGCTCAGGGATGGTTGATTGGTCGTGGGGTATGTTGGTAAATGGGGCAACAATCATCAGCCATCCATTTGTTCACTGGGGCTTAGAGTATTTCCTTCCTAGCTGAGAGCTCTCTGTGTCCGTCTGTCCGACCTGTCCATTTTTTGTATTTTATTTTGATTAAAAATGATACAATTATTATTTTAGTTTTAGGTATTCACACTGTAACTGTGGATACCTATTGTATTTGTAGGGATTATTTTATTTTATTTTTGTATCCCTGCCCCCGTTCCCACATGAGGTCTTTTGCCTCTTGCCAGGCCATTAATTTGTTCTTATGTAAATCGCTTGGAAAAATAAAGGTTGATGATGATGATGATGATGATGATGATGATGATGATGATGATGATGATGATGATGATGATGATGGGTGGGAGAAGGCCTAGAGGAAACCAGAAAAACATGGAAACATGGGAAGAACACGGATAACACTGGTGGGGAAGAATGTGATGAAACCATTTGAACAAAAGGACAACATGCTGAACAGTAGTCTCACAAATTAATCTAAAGTCTGATAGCAGACAAGCTCAAATCTGGGTGAACGGGGTGTTTCACTTTCTTTTGCTTGATATTTGTTTTGGGCCAATCATGTTGCTGGAGGTGGGCATCTGTAAGCGCATAATTGGCTATTAACAGCGATCACAAACTCGGCCAGCAGGTAATGGCTGTAAAGGTAAACCATGTAGACTGGCAACTGTAGAAATACACTTATTAAAATCCCCTCTTCATCCCCTCACTGTGGACTGAATGAGTTTCTCTTTGGTAGAATATCTCTGTAATGAAACAGGAAACAAGGTATAACTTCGCCCCTCTCAGTTCTTGGTTTCTGGGCCAGGCTCTGTGCTGTCTCCCCCCAGAAGTTCTACTATAGCATAGTAGGACTGCTGGATCCCAGATTAGCTAACAGTAACAGCTAACAGCAAAGGAAGAAGCCATTGCGCCATGACCACCTCAAGAATAGCCCATGCCCTCTTCCTTATATGATAGATATATAGTACAATATTGAATTCCCCTAACTATTCCAGCCACTTGAGTTTTGACAGCTCCGCCCCCACCACAACCTACACTTCAAATACACACAGGCAAGGGAAATATCCCCCCCAAGCCCAGTGGGGATACTGGTTGCAAGAAACAGAATACGATATCAAAGTAATGTCACCGTTATGATGAGACAACAATTTCCTTCTGCTTTCTTTTTATGCACTTTTTTCTTGCGGTTCCAAGGTTGAACTTTTTGACACCCCCTCCCTGGAGTCTTGTCGTGTCTTGTCGCTTTTTGTATCCATGGACTACAAAAAGCAATATAAGAAGCAGTATCGTTGTTTCTGTGTTATATTCCAATGTGGCAGCCAGACAGGTTTTGTGGAGATAACGTTGGAGGGCGACAGTTAAAATGATTAACAACTGACCCGGAGACGACCCACACTTTTAAAGAGTAATTACACTGTGAAACAACTTTATTTTGGCTCACTTTGTTTGTGTATGGATGGAAGAATAATTTCAACAATTATGTTTTTCAAATCCATTTATACATGCTTGTTTATACAGCATATGACATGTACACTGGGCTGTATATAAGTATTATACACATACGTATGTATGGAATATTTTCATAGAGATTTAAAGATTACTACTCCCTTTGGAACTCGCTCCCTCCTGTGTGTGTGTGTGTGTGTGTGTGTGTGTGTGTGTGTGTGTGTGTGTGTGTGTGTGTGTGTGTTTGTGCATGCGTGCGTGCGTGTGTGTACAGGACGATATCATTACGTTATCAACAATTAGCAGACCTGCCCTTCCTCTGCTAACAAGAGTAATCCCTCTCTTGCTATCTCTCTGTATTTGTCAATGTCTCCCTCCCTACTAGCCCCACATCTTGGTCCTATGCTCTATCCTCTCAGAGTATAGTCAGTGTTATTTGCACTTCTTGACTGGTGGCGGTATCAGCAAGGTTTTATACGGCAAACCTTTCAAGAAATCCTTTTCAAATGAAACATTTAGTATTGACTGGAGAGAAGCAATGTGCCTCTCGCCAAAACAATGATTCCTTTCTTGAACAAATTAGGTAAAATTACAGAAATTCTGATCACTGGAATACATTTTCTTTCAGTTGGATTCGGTTACGTTCTTCCTACGATTGGCAATCTACAATTATTTCCTCTTCAATACAGCCCCTTTTCACAATATACTTTATTTATTTGTTTCGCATAAACTAGATTTACAACTTGCTGAGAATGACAGGTTCCACCTAAGTCAACCAGCAAACAAAGGAATACACTGAATGGGTATTGCATAAGAAATGCCATGTCAAAATGCCAAAAATATAACATTATATATTATTTAAAAATTAAAAATATACACATATTATGTGCCCACCTGAATGTGTGTGTTGGTTTGCCAGACATCTAGAATATTCTTCACAGCCAACAAGTGCTGATTGCATCTTTATTTACAGTCAGATAGAAATCCACAGATATTTGTTTTCCAGTCCCCACAAAACGAGGGGCATGCACTCAGACAGACACACATTGGCATCTGGGCCAGTCCAATTGCTCAAATAGTTAATAGACAACTATTTATATAGCGAATTTTCCACTGCCACTGATTTACAATATACCAGCGATGCAGGGAGAGACAGACTAAGAGGATGAGTGTGAAAATCTCTCAAGGACACCTCTGAGGTTTCTGTTGGAAGTAATTGCGAAATTGAACCCGCAACCTCTCCAATCATCGGATCTCCTTGCGTCGATGATTGGATGGCGGCTGAGCTCCTGAGCGACCACTGCCCAATAGAACTGTTGATCTGTGGTTTGCTAGCTCATCAGAAGATACATTTGCCAAGTAACATACGTTGACGTCTAAAAGGACCTAATACAAAAACAACTATTATGTACTAAAAAATATATAGTTTGATAATTAGTAGAATCATTATATGATAAGGATTTATAACTACATATATTTGATATATGATAACAATGTGTCAGGAGTCAAGGTAGGATTATAACTTAGAATAGGTCTTGTAAGAATGTTTTTTTTTACCGATCTCAATAGATGGGACGGACAGACACATGGACGAATGCACAGCCAGCCAGCCAGCCAGCCAGCCAGATAGATAGATAGATAGATAGATAGATAGATAGATAGATAGATAGATAGATAGATAGATAGATAGATAGATAGATAGATAGATAGATAGATAGATAGATAGAAAGAACTAAAGCGTATGGGTGCAGGCAAGTGACCTCTGTAGAACTCTCTGCTCTGCCTACATAGTTTATGTACTGCGGTAAGCGGTGGGATTTCATTGTTTTCGCTGTTGCGGTTTCTCTCACGCTGAGGAACTTCTTTGCGTGTGTGTACAGGAACGCACTTCCACCCCAACAAAACTGCCCCCCCCCCCCCGCAGGTCTTTCGGTATGTGTGTGTGTGTGGTATTAATATGAATCGTGCACACTGTGTAGTGTCAACACAATGTAGTGTGAATGGGCATGCACACAGCACGTGATTCTAAGTTGTGTGTGTGTGTGCATGTGCATGCGTGTTTGTGTGTGTGTGCGTGCATGCATGTTTGTCTGGGAGCACGCAGACCACATTGCGGTAGTGGTGTGTGCATGCAAACATGAGTGTGTGTGTGTGTGCGTGTGCACGTGTCTCATAACCCGTATGCGCGCCGCCTTGTTAAAGCCCATAAAACAGAGGCTGAGAGAGAGAGAGCGAGAGAGAGAGAGAGAGAGAGAGAGAGAGAGAGAGAGAGAGAGTTGGAACGGGCTCAGAACTGGGCTTAGAACCAGAGCGAGCAGAGGGAACCTGGGTCCAAGACTTCAAGTGGAAACTATTCCCGACTTGGAGCTCCATCTGTTTTCACTTCAGAGTCTTGAGTCCTAACCCCTAAATAAAGATCCCTCCTCAAAAAGGTTTTATTGCCTCCCCTTCTTCTCCTTCTCCCTCCTGCTCATACCGCTACTCTGTCCGCCTGTATACTCACTGGCTAGTTTGAGGTATTTACACTAGAGGTTGTGTCTCCAGTGTAAATACCTCAACTGACCTTCACTAGAACCCATCCATCAACCACCATCACATTGACATTTAGTGACACGTCCACTCTTGTGGCTCTATTGAACAACAATTGCATGATGGGTTTTTTTTGTGCAAATCCCTTTTTAGCTAACCTGGTCCACCCTCCTTTAAAGGTCCTGTCCTGGTCCTGTGTAGCTCAACTGAGCATGGTATTACCACTGCCAGGTTAGGGGTTTGATTCCCTCTGGGGTATTGGAAGACACATGAGAAAAAAATGCCCACTAAATGGATGTATTTCATATATTAAAGGATAACTCCTAACCTATTTTTCAGTCTTCCATGTTTACAGGAAGTCTTTGGATTTGGCCAATATGAGGCCGGTTTCAGCTGGGTGTTGAATACCAGAAGAGTGTATAGAGTGTATTTAACAACTTCTACTCTTATTTATTCTTATTGTATCCCTTATTGTATTTTTAAATGTAATTCATTAGCTTTCACCTACAATAATGTCCCTTCTGGTCATGTCCCTTCATGTGACTACACCAAAATACATACAAACAAACAATACAAGAGAATGTATTCAACTTTTCTACTAGAAAAAAAACCTTTATTGCATTCACTTTCAGGTCATAATATATGTATATTTATGGAGATGTCTGCACTGTTTACTGATGTGTGATGGTAGGGTTATGAGCAGCCTGGTATGGAGTCTCTGGACTGTGGTCGGCACGGTGACATCAGAGAGAGAGAGCACTGCTCTTCCCTCTTCCCCTGGGACACAATCCTGTCTCACAAGGCACATGAATAAAGGATGACTTTACACTCCCTATCTGGCCTCTCTCTTTCATATATCTTCATATTCCAGTCATTGCTTTCTTATTAAAATGTAAATATGAGTGTGTCTGAGTGGTTTAAGAAGACTGTCTACCATGGCTTCCTCTCCAGACCTTTTTTCTTTTTATCGCTGGCATGCCCATCTCTCTCTCTCTCTCTGGCCTATTTACATCCCGCTCTCTCGCTCACTCTCTCTGTCCTATGGGTCCTCTTGTGGTGAAAATGTTAATTCATTCACTTATTGATTTACTCGTTTGTGTGTTTGCCTGTGAGTATGGCCGCTGTTCTCTGTGTAGCCCAGCTCTGAGCCAATGGGGGAGGGTCATATCAGTTGGTCCCCTTGGTCTGGAGAAGGCATGGATAAATATTAAATGATGGATGGTTAATTGGGATAAACAGGAAGTATTAATAACAGAGAATAAGCTCTTTTTTTTAAATATAGCTTTGTTCCATTGAACCTCAAGTTGGTTACATAAACCCAATGCATTTCAATGTGCGGCGGGAGTTTCATGTGACCAGTCAGATTTGACTTCAGCGAGTGTCAACGGTCCAAATTTGAAAATAAGAAATGGTGTGTCAAATGTGTACATGTGAGTAGAAGCAGTAAGAGCTGTAAACACTGAATCTCAAAAGTTGCACTTGTATCATGCATTTACCAAAATACATACTTACACAGGATTATAAAGAGCCATATTTTTCACAATATTCAAATTGTTTCAAATATGGATGGATGGATCGACAGACAGACATTTTTCCTGCTTCCCAGGTCCGACATACATTTAATCATAATCCTCAGCTGTCCTTAACTTTTTGTGTTCTGGTTCAACTGCACATGTGGATGAACAATAAAAGACAATTGCTATGGAAATGTTTAGGAAAAAAAATAAAAATCGTGGAAGAAAGATTACACAAATAGCAAATGGCCAAGATGGGAAAGATAAATCACATTTGTAGTAAACCATGTGTTAGATATCTGCACTCTCATCCCTTTATCTGCGTGTGTGTGTGTGTGTGTGTGTGGTGTTCCATCTTTTGGACTAAACATTGAATGTTGTTCTACACATTAAATGTGCACAGAGATGTTTTTATTTATATTTAATAAAATAAACCTCACCCAGTTGATTCTACCTCAAATGTCAGAGTATCAGTGGTCTGATGATTAAACATCTTCACAACTAACTTTAAGCCGGCGTTACACTGGGTAAAGGAGAAAGATATACAGATAGATAGCCCCTGTATTATACAGATAGATAGCACTTGTCAGAAGAACTACTTCTTGAGATAATTAGCCGTTTGGAGGAAATGTGTTTCACAACAGGTCTGTATTTAAACATAAGGAATATACGTGAGGAAGAATACAGCAGCAGGGGTTGGTATTCCACCACATTAAGGAGCTCAGAAGCACACAATCAGGCACGTGCAGAGGGGGGGGGCTATGGGTGCCCGAGCCCCTGCCCCTTTCCCTCTGAAGGACCAAAGTGCCCTTTTGAGTGGTCATTTAAATTTCCGTTATCGGCCCCACGTCAATAATCGCGCATCAAAAATCCACCGGCAGCACCCCCCCCCCGCTCAACAATCGTGCAACAGAAATCGTCTGGTAGCACCCCCCCCCCGCTCAACAATCGCACAATATAAAGCCTCTCCCGTTTTCGACTTTGAGCCCCTGCCCCTCAAAGGGTCTCTGCACGGCCCTGCACACAATGCATGTGTTTTGCTTAAGAGAAGAGCCGGTAAAACAAATGGGTACGAAGATTTGGAGAAGGAAGACCATGGCTGAGTTCTAATTCAGGACCGGGGACGTCTTGCAGCAGCTAAGCCCTGGCACTCTTCATGTTGCTGCATGAGCTTCACCAACTCAGACAAATAAAACAGTTTCTAAGCTCCTACAGATGGATGAACAATAGCAAAGTCTCCGATGCTTAATGTTGACATAAAGAGAAACAGGTGATGGTGGTGCGTGTGTGTGGTAGTGTGTGTAGGTGTGTGTGCACTGCATGTGATGGTGTGTGTATATGTGTGTGTGTGTGTGTGCATGTAATGGTGTGTGTGTGTGTGTGTGTGCGTGTGTGTGCATGTGAAGATGCGCGTGTGTGCGTGTGTGTGGTAATGTGTGTGTGAATGTGTGCACTGCATGTGATGTGGTGTGTGTGTGTGTGTGTGTGTGTGTGTGTGTGTGCGTGTAATGGTGTGTGTGTGTGTGTGTGTGTGTGAAAATGTGAAAATGTGTGTGTGTGCATGTGATGGTGTGTATGTGGTAGTGTGTGTGTGTGATGTTGTGTATGTATGTGTGGTTTCTGCAGCATGGCATGCATGAGCAGTCTTTTACAGTAAGCCCCGGGAAAAGCACCAGGAACTCTCGATGAGCAACACTTACACTGCACATAGCAGCAATTAGGCTTTCACGTTTTTCCCATACTTCAATACATGTGTATTTCTTACAGAATCTGTGTGACAGACACGCACGCATGCATGCACACACACACACAAACACACACAGAAAACAAACATGACCTTATATGGGTAGTGTGGTTTCTAGTCTGTAAACATATATAGATGTGTGTGTGTGTGTGTGTGTGTGTGTGTGTGTGTGTACTAATGCTTGTCTGCACAATTGGATGCAGTTTCCAAAGAAAACAAGATGGAGGTAGTTGCTATCATCTTCACAGTGGTGTGTTCTCTGCCAACACAAAAACAAAGCCAACAGAGCCAAGGAAAACACAAGAGGAAAACTAAGTCCCTGCCTGGGTTCCCCCGAAAAGGAGACCCAATTTAAATTGATAGTGTTATATCATTTCTCCCATTTTATAATGTCCCATATGCTGCTCTCAATCCCGACATAATAGTCGGGTTTTAAGTCTGTCAAACGTTCCAAACATGCGATGATTTCTCCTCCTCGTCCCGAAGCTCTGCGTGTAAGAGGAGTTCAGGGACGCAGACGAGGAATGTGCTTGGAAGACGGACAAGATGGAGAAGTTAGGGGGGAAATGGAGGTGTAAAATCTGCAGTTGGGGGAGAAGGCAGGTGGACTCTCCAGTAGAACTCATGTCTGAATAATGGTACTGGGCCAAGCTCCCCTTAAACGTCACCCTAGGTATACTCTTGCATGTGTGTTTACATTACGGTGTGTGTGTGTGTGCGCGTGGGTTTGTATGCATGTGTAACGGATTATTATAAATATTACACTTTGTATTTGCTGTTTGTGTATGTTTCTCTCGGCCTATGCTGCACGCTGCTGGTTGGGTTAGGTGTTCACTGATTAGGGGCGGAGGTGACATTGCATTCGTCCCAGTCGGTGAGCACGCGTTCAGTGGTAGGTCACAGTGAATAAGTTGTTCGGTAGATATTGTAAATATACACACTAGGGAATCACATCTAACACTTTAGAATAAAAAAGCATTTTAATGCTGAAATTATCTTAAAATATTGCATTTTCCACTGAGAATAGAAGGAATATCAGCCATTTTGTTTTGCTTTGTCAGGCCGAAGCTTGATGGTCACGTGACGTGGCGTAGGCCAATAGAAAAGAATAGGCCAAAAATACGTAGCCATGTCACAATTTTAGAGCTGTTATTGTGAACTACATTTTTCGCTGTAGACCAACGTAGCTATTACACGTTTTGACGTGGGCTGGGTTGACCGAGTCAAGTCTGTCATTGTCAAGCCTCAAGTCTGAATGTAGACAACCATGTCAACAAAAGTTCAGTTTAAAAATAAAACAAAATATCTTTCAATGGAATGTTTATATTTAAATAGGATAAAATCAACTTACATAAATTCATTTCCTACAATTACACAAAACATGCATGGACAGTTATTAGTCCGGACAACAAAGAGTACTCCACAGACCACTGAACAAATGGTCTGGAGCACGAGGCCCACAAGCTTCAGCGCCCCTAGTGGTAGCGCCATACTATGGCGGCATATCACTGGCAAATATCGCAAGCAAAAATGACTTTGCGCGCGCTCACAACTAACACATCCGTGCACACAAATTATTATTGCGAGTACTTTTACTGCACTCGCGCGCAGTATTTCTCTGCTCGAGAGAAATTATAAAGCCTGCGAGGAGGAAGTCATTCATGAGCGCACATACAGTGATGTGGCACGCAACTGATGCCCCCGTGTGCACAAATGCTTCCTGTTTGCGCAGATATTTTTCCTGCTTTCGCGGGTGGGTTTCTTTTCGGCACTAAGTGGGCGGGATGTGACCTGATTTCTGAAATTAAAAACGGGGACATATTTACATTTTGCCTATTCTTATCATGGTAAATGTAGCACTGTAGTAAAGGATTGAGCCCCATGGTTTACTAAAATGTGTTTTACGCTTTGGTAAACCACCCCAAAACAATCCAAAGTAGCTACTCGAAAAAGGAATAGTTCTGTATTGTATTGATAGCCTATTGTTTGATTGGACATGCGTGCCTTCTTATGGTATAAAGCCGATAGACCCCCGCATGGCAAGGTTGCACCTATCAGAGAAATTAATATTCATGAGAAAGCTAGAACCTTTGCCTTTATAAAATGGATCAATAGATTTTCAATCAATAGTATTGATATCTTTTTTAAAACAGGGACAATTCCAGGGACACATCCAGCAGGGACAGGCCACCAGAAATGGGGACGTCTGGTCACCCACCATGGCCATTGTGTCCCTAAATGTGATTGGTTGCCATGGATGCCAAAGAGAAAACCATCTGCGCTAGCAGAAAAAATATCGGTGCAAGCAAGAAAACTACAGAAGCGCAGTGCTTCCAAGCCAAAAAATAAAAAGCTCTGTTCTTTTTATGAGATAATTATCACATAATAACAATACGTGATACTGAACTTATCTTGTAATTACGAGAAAACTATCACGGTAATACGTGATACTGAACTTATTTTGTAATAATGAGAAAACTCAAAGCATTTCTTTGCTAGTTACTGAAAAATAGTAACTAGTTACAGTTACTAGTTACTTTGTAAAAAAGTAACTCAGTTAGTAACTCCGTTACTTAAACCAAAAAGTAATGCGTTACTGAGAAAGTAACTTTTTAGTTACTGTAAAACGTACTTCCAATGCTCCCATTAAATAAAGGTTGATTGATTGAGTTCCACTCTCACCGTCATTTCAGTTCTGTACTGATGCTGAATAATACAAACTGTTGGTTAAAACAACTGTTTCAATTCATTTGCATCCACATCACTGAATCTAATCATCCAAGCAATATGATCCGTTGTGGGGGGGTGCGTGCGCGATCGTAACACACCACGGACCTATGTCCGGCGGGCGGACCTGTGACCGGCGGGGTTGTCTCAAAAAGGAGGACAAATACTGCGCCGGACGCCGGACAGGGCATTGAAAAGCCGGACGAATGGCCACCCTACTCTAGGTGCTTCAGCAGATTGCTGTTGCTGTTGTTCGCCGTAGAAAGTATTTTTGAGCCGGGGCACAGTTTACATGTTACCAAAATGTTGTTTTTCGCTTTGCTCTCGAGTTGACAATAGTGTGAGTATTTCCACGAGTAGAAACTTATCTTCCCTTTGCTCGCCATCATGCCGTGCCCTGACCTGTCCAGTCCTCTTCATGGCGCGTGTTCGATTGCGTGTGTGACGCTAGAGGTGCTTTGTTTTTCAATTCAATTAAACTTTATTGATCGGGAACTGTGTGCCGTTGTAAAACCTCACCAAAAGGAACGGAGTAACGCAGCGTTTGGTAACGGGAACAGAGTTACTGAATTTAAAAAAAAACAACGCGTTACGTAACGCGTTACTGAAAAAAGTAACAGCGTTACGTAACGGCGTTACTAATAACGAGTAGTAGAATGAATTAAGTTTTACTTTCTTCTGACCAGTTCTCAAAAGTCTTTCCTTTAATCTTTGCTTGCTTAAAATCTCTTAAGCTTGTGTTAACCACAAACCTTATTTCAGGCATCGAACCAAAAACCCATTCAAAAAACCCATTGACTTTGAGACGTGAGAACCGGAAGTGCCAAAATGCTAACGGATTTCCGGGTTTTAGGACTCATTCCTGCATCGCTCTATAGACCAATCACGTTTGATCGGGCTTGGGTTGCATGCAGGTAAACAGTCCGTGTGGAGAGCAAAAGAGGCGAAACGCATTAGCCGAAATGTAATCTCGGAACCCATCAGCTTTTTATTATTACCTTTTTTTTGGTATTTATCTGCCTTCATATGCAGCCAAAATGTCGTCTGGACCTAAAACACCTCCAAAAATGATCGATTTTTGTATATTGTGCAGAGAAACGGCTGCAAATAAGAATATCAGAGAAAAACGCTGTGCACCGTCAATGCCTTCGCAAGACAGTAAAAGATGGGAAAGTACTGTGACACAAATAAGTGTAAACACACCATCTTATGCACTCAGTGTATAAGATGGTGCCACTTGTCTTCCGGTGTCTTGAGTGTGAGCATTATTTCCGGTCGTACCTGATGTTTGCTGTTGTGATGAGGCGACTTGAGATTTGGATATCGCTAGCTACCATGAGTGTTTTTAACATTAAACAGACGACCTACATATCAACAGCAAGAGAGACAGTCCTCGCTACATTACTGTGTGCTGCAGTGTGCCAAATCCTCAAGGTATAACGCAGTAATTAGCTTTCATTCTTCTCCAGTCCATCCGGAGGCATGGACTCAGTGGCTGCTTCAGGTCCGAAGGGACAACTTCAGTCCTAATAAAAACACCTGTGTATGTAATAGGCATTTTCAGTCAGGCGATATCGTTGTGACGGCTGGGGGACTATAACTATTATATGTCAACAGGTTATACAGAGAAGGTTGTGCCTTCTCTGTATAAATAATCATAATAATGCACTTGGTGTGCAAGACATTCTGCAATGGTCATCATTTGTAAGACCTGTTTTCAGCAGACTGAAAAAACTGCAGACTGACATTTCTTGAATAAATATGATTTTATTCACAAATGTCTTGAGTTTTATGTAAAACAATAACACTAATTGATTCAAAACATTTAACATTAAAGTGCCTTGACAGTTTGAGCTATTTCATTACCTAACAACACTGACTTCAAATTTACTGGTAAACTGCCATGTAAAAATTTAAAAAAAGTAGTAATCTCTCTTGTCCCTAATGATTGTAGTGACTTTACTGTCTTTATGTATTCTCTGAATTACCATCAGCAAACACCACAGTCACACCACGCCATACCTTAAGAGCTGGCCTTGGACCTGCCAGTAGTAGCTGTGCTGCCGTTTTAATTTCATAGTGTCACATAGGGCACTTGATCTCCAGGCCAGAAGGTTGGACTCTGAGTGGGGTCAAACACATGACCATCGGGAGATGACCCTAACCAGTGGGCATCTGGGTGTATGATAAACCCACTAGGCCAGTAATTTTTGTTTTTTTACCCAACAATACTCCTGAACGGCAACGGCTCCAATGCCAGGCCCCTCTTCATCACCACCATTTGAGGCCCTCCCTTTCAAATTCTCTGAAAGATGTTCTGCTGAACTTCTGCTGACCGCAGAAATCTCCCTGAAGCGGGAAGATGTGATCCTTGTCCTCCTGACATGGTGCCACTCCACAGTCGCTCTGCTCCCTTGTAGCAACCTCTTTTATCCAGGCCATATCCAAAGTAGTTTCCAGCAATTGTAGCTGCTTTTGGAGACTGCACACAAACTGGCAGCTGATCCAGCTGCTCCAGCCTTTATCAAGCGGGAGACGTGGAGGTGGATGGGCCTCTCGGTGGAGTATCAAAATCTGGCTCACTGGCAATGGATGCTGGTGGGAAATGGGACTGCCTTCCTGGACTTTACCAAAAGCAGAGCCAACCAGTGGGACGTCTGCACTGATTGCCACGGTGGTGATGAGTGGTCCAATGTCCGCTGGGAAGTCCTCATAAACCTCTGCAACCTTAAGGACATCAGGTTCAGGCAGATCCCCATGCACGGCTATGTAAAGTGTGCTCCTGTGCAGAATTCGATTTCAATATTAGGATTTAAATAATAATTTGACATTGAAATATAACAATGTTGAATAATGGGCTATAAAATGACACAACATTAAATATGACCTTACACCAACAGTCGTCAGCTTTAGCTTGGTTGATACGACCACTGACCCGGCCTGGCTTCACACCCTATTAATTGTACAGTTTAAAAACAATAGCACATCTTAGGTAAACTGGGATTGTGTAGTGCGCACATAAGCCGCGTTTCCACAGCAGGAACTTTCCCCAGGAACTAGGAACATTTGGAGGACTGATATTTATGTAGCGCTCCTACCCTCCATCTAGTTATTTTAGAATAAAGTTCCATAAATATTAACCCTGTAACCCAACATCAGTTATCTTAACTTTCCTTCCGTGTTTTAGCTAGTAGATTAACTTCTTTAAATTTAACACAATTATTATACTACCCCTTTAAGTCAAAATATAAACCCCAAATATAGTAAAAGGCTTTTAAACCGAATAATCAAACAGTACACAGGAATATGGCTAAAGAAGTAGTCAATTATTATTTAGACAATATAAAAGAAAATGAATGCAAAATAAACAATTGGTACAACGTACATTTACAACTCAATTCCTTACATTACACTTCAAATTCAACAAATATCAGTGGGCCCACACTATAGCCCTTACACACATAGCCGACAAAAGAAAAAGAAGAAAAGAAAAAAACCTTGCAGGCTTGGTGCATGGCTCATGTACGTTGGGACCCCACGACACCTGGTACCTGGCGCAGTTCTGTGGGTTCAGTGATGTGTATCCCCGCCAGTCAGTGTCTATTGGAGCCAAGTGTGGACGGGCCCTCGTGGAACAAGAGGACCTTCCTTCTTCCCCACGTGGCCAGAGGAGCTCTGAGCGGCCACGTGGCGCAGGGCGCTCTCTGGTTTTCCTCCCTTGGTTAGCTGGGTTAGCTAATTGGGGGTCTATTGTCCATTCACTCTGCTAATAAATGTACTGTATACCTTACTATGCTACTTAATTAACTAGCGTTACCCAGTGACACAGCCTAGCAAAACTCTGTGTCGGATTCTTCTGCTGCTCACCAAACCAGTAAACCTAATCCTGTCGCAGAATGTCGAGTTGACAGTCCAGGAATTTGTCCACAAGTTGGTATGAATGTTACTTAAAACCTTTGACTTTACTTTGCCTGCAAAGCCAACACAGTTCTCCAACTCTCTCCTCCCTCGCTTTTTTCTCTTACTCCCGCTCCCTCACTCCTCCTCATCCCACCCCTCCTCTCTCCTCTCTCGACATCCAATCGAAACACATTATTAGACTCCAGCACAAGTACCACAGTTTTACCAGTTACATATAAAAACACATGAACTCTTCATAAACATGTTTTTAACTGAACATTGCCCTTTTTAGACTTATTTATTCTACAACATATATACCATAGGTATTAAACATGAAATACATCTCCATATTTACCTTGTTCATCAATATGAAATTACTTTCAATCTCAGATTTACTTATTATGAACTATTTTATTTAGAGTAAAGCATAATATGTATGCTGGGTTACATTTATCATGGCTGGGGGTACAGCAGCAATGTTCAGCTGAAGTGTGCTGTCTGGTGAAGCAGTCCAACATTATGGTTGCAGAGTGCTGGTCCAGCCCTACATGAACACTCAGCATCATACATCTCCACAGGTGAGGAGTCCTCACCTCCTCAAGACATGCTTTAAAGAACACAAATGAATTGTCATTTCACAATTATATTACCATCACTAACACATTAGCTTTAATACTACACAGAAACAAAAACCGAAATGATCTGAGAGCAGGTTGATCTGAATCTTTTGAATAATCATGGTAGTAAAAGTAAGGATAAACCTTATCAAGTTCATCGCAATAAGAGAACAAAAATATCTAGATCTGTTTGGCACATAATCCAAGGAAATTGAAGTAGATAAGTTTGAGTAGGTCTGTCCTATATCGCCTGCCTCAATTTACTCAGACACAATTTTAAAAAAAGTACAAGTAAAAAAAAACAAAAAACGGGTCATTAGTCAAATTTACTAGCAAAGTTAGATAACTTGCTATGGTAATGTTAGGTATGTAGCTAGTGTTAGATAAAGTTATTACTTACCTTCGTAGTTGTCCATGTAATTTGACACATACATTTTGAATCCACCCACTTACTCCTTGGGGCTGAGGATGAGGCTTGTACATCGTTTATAACACAAGCCTCACGATGTACATCGTTTATCATCATTTATGGTAGATCTTGTAAGCATCTGATCTAGAAAGTCATGTTCTCCAGCTGATAGCAGTCCATAGTGTTTATTTCTATGATAGCAGTCAAGGTGCTCGCCCGGTCCGCAACCGGAAGTGGTTACGCGCACACACGTTAAAACGGAAAAAGAACATGGCCGCCTCACGCTACTAGCCAATTCTCACGTCTCAGGTTGCTTATTGGACCGTAAACAGTGACCAACGCACGGAGGAGGAAGTCATTAACCGGATATCCGCTGGCTACACTAACCCCAGAGAATTGGCCGTTGCTCCCAAAAGCAAGTACGTGTCGCTGCGGCCTGCTCCCGCTGCGGCCACGGGCGAGTGCATTCTGGGATTACTTGCGCCCGATCGTATGTGTATATATATATATATATATATATATATATATATATATATATATATATATATATATATATATATATATATATATATATATATATATATATATATATATATATATATATAATATTTTTAAGTCAGGTAAATATATTAATTAACATATTAATGTTAATATATAATATATAGGGTTAGGGTTAGGGTTAGGTTAGGGTTGGGCCTCATGACGTGATGGAACGTAACCCAGCGTCGCCGCCATATTGGTAGGGACTCCTCACTCTAGTCTAGCATAGGAGTCAACGGGAGAGCAAGCTCTGCCAGTATTTTGTGCAGCTTACGGCGCAGTATTGACACCAGATCGTGTGGGATGACCTTTAACAAGTAAGATTGAACAATAATTCTTATTATTTAAAAACGTCCTGTATCATAAATAAATCTCTGCCATTTGTAACAAACCAAACCGTGTGAAAATCCGGTAAAAATTCGGGGAGTTATGCTTATTATTGTAGTTGGGGATACGCCTTCCTCCATAGAAATGAATGCACTGGGGGACGCACTGGGGCCCCTTCCAAGATGGCGGCCGCGCTGCTACGTCAGCTCTAACGGGCAGCGTCAGTCTATGAGGCGTCTATGTATATATGTCTATGATGCTTCTCCCCAAAGGGCTAGACCGCCCAGAGCTATAGAGTAAACAGTCAGAACCGATAGCCAGTGATGTTCCCAGATTGTATAGATAAGATATGGTCAACACTACTGTTGTTTTGAATATATACTTTGAAGAGATTGCTAAACGGATGATTACGTTACGAATTACGTTACGAAGAGTTTAGTTTCCCAGCATGCTTTGCGTTTGTTGAATGCCGTTATTGAATTTATGAGTTAGTTTTTAAAGAGTGTATATATTTTTAAGTATCATACATTGTTATTCATCGTTGTTTAATTATGTTTATCGATTATTGTAATGTTGCAGGCTGCTTTGGTCGTAGTTTGTAGTTTGTTTTGGAGACCGTCGCTGAAACGTTCCCAGCATGCTTTGCGTTTGACAGTTATTGAACTTATGAGTTAGTTTTTAAAGAATTAATATATTTTTAAGTATCATCCATTGTTATTTATCGTTGTTAAATTATGTTTATCAATTATTGTCATATTGCAGGCTATTTCGGTCGTAGTTCGTATTTACGTTTTTTCGAGACCGTCACTGAGAGTGTCTATGCGTTTAGCTATTACGCGGTCCATTCCCATCTGTGCCGACCCTCAGAGACACGTTGGTGTTGTACTGGGCTGAGGATGGGCATCCGTCCCCAGATCATACAACGTGGATATGACCATGACCTTACCGAGTAAGACTGTTGAAACCAGGCCGCTTCCGGACCTCATCCTAGGGGTGTTTCATCCAGGGGAGCCCCCTGGTGTCTGGGGGACGGCGGCTGGGTTTATGTTTTCCATTGTTTACTTTACTTTACTTTAATTCTGCCTGTTTTAATGTAACTACAAATACTGCCTCTTGTTGGTTCTGCCTATTTCATCATATATGTATTTGTTGCATCGTGTGGTACTCCTGTACAAGCACTTTGTGAATGATGTATCTTAAAGTTGCTTGTTCATAAACTCATGTTTATTATTATTATTATTATTATTATTATTATTATTATTATTATTATTATTATTATTATTATTCACTTCATCATTATTCACACTTTGTTTAAATTATAATATTTGGCCCATATGGAAATTAGTTTTTTGTCATAATTCATTGCTTTAACATATTCAACTTCTCCACTTCTCCAAGCTACAGCAATAGGGGTGGCTGGCCGCTGCATTCAGTACTGCTGGACAGGTATACGGTTCTGGACGTGATGGAGGACGGATCCCCTCACTTCGCTACCACATGTCGGGACAAAACCAATGGCAAACTTGTGGCTGTCCAAAAATGTGACATCAAAGAATTTCAACGCCATTCGGTAAAAATAGTTTTTCATTTTCTTTAATCACCTGTCTATAGCCAAAATGGTCAGGGTACTAAAGTATAATCTGTTTTCCTGTCAAAACCGATAAACGATTAAATGGGCCCATTTTTGGTTTTAAACGTACCCCTATTCCATATTCCACACCTATATAAAGTCTATTATAATATCTATAAAGTCACCAGCGGAGGTCCCCGTCACCCACCGTGAACATAACCGTAACATAATAATACTTTCTATGCTCTTTTTTCCCTTCTGTTTAACAGAAACTGCATCACAACAACGTGATCAAAGTTCAATCACAGTTCGAAATGAAGGACGAAGAGGCGGAGAACACAGCGTTCGGTGTATTTGAGCTTATGGATCACTCCATCCGGGATGACATGAGGGAGCAGCCACAGGGTCTGGAGAGTCAGCTCCTGAAGAAGTACGCTTTCCAAATCCTGCTTGGCATCGAGTACCTCCACAGCGTCAATGTAAGACACATATTTCCCTTCAGTTGCATGTTGTCAACTATACCACCACACTTGCTCTAACAGCGGAGGGGGGGGATATACCAGAACCACAAAGTAAAAGTCCCCTGTTTTAAATATCATATGAATTAGATTGGTGGCAGGACTTTTACTTTGTAAACCTGGAGTCTGTCCACTTGTGGTTATGGCCTTGTGTATTAGTAAATATCTTATTTTTTGAGCCACAGCAGACAGTATTAAGCCTTGTGTAATTATTTTTGCTCTATTGCTTATGTTACCAGGTCATCCACCTGGATATAAAACCACACAATCTACTGGTGTCCCGCTCCGGTGTTGTCAAGGTGTCAAACCTTTGCAGCCACCAAGTGCTGCACAGGTACCCACTCCTGAACGCCTTCACAAAAAAGCCAATCCTTACTAGCAAGCTGTGGTTCATGTCCCCGGAGGCTATTACCGGAGGCCGCTACTCCACGTGAGTATCCTCAACATAAGGCACAGCTACACACAAAAAACAAAGCATGTGTGTTTATTTTGTATGCCATACCTTTATTGCCTAGTAACATCTTTTTCTTTTTCTTTTAGATCTCATGATGTGTGGTCCATTGGGCGCACACTCTTGGCCATGGCCAAGCCCAGGCAATACAGATTGGTCAACACATCGCCTTTAAATCATCTTAGTGATATTGTCTCCCAAGTTGGTAAGTAGCACCCTTTTTTTCATTTATATTTATTAATATTTTTATGATGGTGGTGGTGATGTGTGATGATGATTATCATTATACACACATACATTATATCATTATATATTGTTGTTGTCATAGTGATCGATTGTCGAATTGAAATACGTTTTTGACAGTTGTTTTTGTACTACTTTGGTATTGTTAAAGGATATATTTAATTTTAAAAACATTTTCTTTCCCCTGCTAGGACCCCTGACCGCGAGGCAGCAGCGGGGGTGTTACAAAAGGTTTCGGAAAAACGGGCTTGCACGAGACCTTCCTCCCACGGACCCACAGCAGAAATATGAGCTCAGCGACCCACTGCTGGCTCAGCTGGTAGATGCATGTCTCAAGATGGACCCCAAATGCAGGGCCACCTGCTCAGAGCTGCTGCACCATCCTTACTTCACCCGGGACTCCTTCCACAAGAGGTGACTCACCTGTCATACCCCCCACGTCTGGGAGGCTGGCTAGATTAGAGAAAGAGATGCACTGCACATATAGTTGGGGTTATTGGACAAAATGTCTTTTAAAATTGACAAGGAAAACTACATTTCCATCTGTATTTAAAGTTAGTCAAACGGTAATGTTTTCATCATAAACTAATTTAAATTAGTTTATGGTGAAAACATTACCGTTACTCAAACATTACTGTTAGCAAAACGTTGAAAACATTGTAAGGTTTTTAAGTAAATTGAACAAAAATAGCTAATTTACCACGTCACCTTAACTACACTTGTAACTCCAACAAACAATGTCATGTCTTTATCATTAACGGCTGACCTGAAGAAATTATGAAATGTGGATTTTCTGAAGAATATACAAATAGACAAAATGAGAAAGTGTGTGTGTGTTTGTGTGTCAGTAGCAGTACTAGTTCTAATGTTATCCACGTTTTCCTGAATTTGGTTGCCGACTTTCTTTAAACTCTGTTGTTTTGTTACCTGTTCAGATTCCCTCAGGAGTTGGCAGCGATGATCCTGGCTGACGGACAGGGTCATCATGACCCGTACACTGCTGGGCCATCCTGCAGCACAGCGATCAGCCCAGCTCGCATCTGGGGCAAAATGCACCAATTCCCCCCATACGTCCCCCTGGATTCTGTGTCTATCTCCATAGACATCCCCGAAGAGGCTGTGTTGATCAGCCCAGACGTCCCCCTGGAGGCTGTGGAGGTGCACAGTTGGTGGGGAGCTTTCACTAATGTAAGTGTCAGTGTGGCAAGGCTTTTTCACTTGGTCATTGCACTTTTACGGTGTGCATGATTGAAACATAAGTCACCCCTTTCGCAAGTCGGCATTAGTGTGACTTACGATGTTAATATTAAGGATGTTATGTTTACTTTGACTGTTGCTGTGTCAGACATTTTCTCCTTACCTGCCCAAATGGTGTGGAGGGTATAGCCTTCAGGCAGGTAGGCTGTGATAATGGAGGAAACTAAAGCATGCTTGTTTAAATGTTCATTGCAAGAGTGCCTTAAAGTTTGATTGTAATTTAATTGTAAATATCTTGTTTAGGTTGTTCGGTGGTATACAGGACTATAGAGAACCCGAACTGGGCATCCTCCAACGGGTTTGCTGACGACGTTTCCCCATCGATGTCGGACACTAGCGGGCAGGTAAGCCAGTGTCGTCATCGACACACAGACGTCGTCTCCCCATTGGCAACTCCCCCCAGACATCCGCCCAGAGGCTGTGACTATCAGCCCACACGGGTCGTGTGGGCTGATAGTCACTGGGCTGATAGTAACTTATTTGTGAGGGAATAACTATGGAGTTAATAAATGTGGAATGTCACAATAAAAAAAATGTATACCCTGTAAAAAGATGTCTGTTTCATATCTTCAACAAAAAAGGTTGACATTGCGTAATAGCTTGTCCCTTTGTCGGACTCGGATCTGCGGTGGACATTGGAGGATCGCAGATCCTTGCACACTGCATGCCGAGCCACGCCGAGCCACAGGGTCTATCGGTTTTCGATGTGGGGTATCATGGTGAGGCTGAACCTGGCTCCTTATTCGTCAGCTCCTTATTCCAATTCTCTTGGCCACCTTAGGCCTCGTTTCCACCAAGCAGTCCGGTTCAGTTCAGTTCAGTTCGTCACACATTAGAACGGTTATTTTTGCGTTTCCATTTTCAAAAGTTGTGGATGGTATGAATGAACCACTCCATTCAGTCCTGTTTTTTCGATCCCGTTTTTTTATCCCATACTGAAGGAAACACTGCAGTCCGTTGATTGGTCAAGAGAGAATTGTCACTCTTGCTCGATGCACAAACCTGCCATTTTTAAATATCGCGTTGATTGCTACAGAGACTCTTAATGGTCCATTTTGTAAAATGTAGTGGCATCTAGCGGAACGGACTTGGCAGAAATTGAAGATAATATTCATAAGTATGTTTTAATTAGTGTATTATCCCTGTGATCCCGTGAAAATAAGAATTGTGTTTTCATTACCTGAATGAGCCATTTATATGGGGAGCAGGTTGCCTTTCACGGAGGCCATCATGTGAGCCCTACATGTTGCACCGCCATGTTTCTACAGTAGTCTACAACTACAACTAACGTTGCCATGTCGTTACTAAGATCGTCTCTATTTACTGGAGTAATAAGGTAACGTTGCCATGTCGTTACTAAGGTCGTCTCTATTTACTGGAGTAATAAGGTAACGTTGCCATGTCGTTACTAAGATCGTCTCTATTTACTGGAGTAATAAGGTAACGTTGCCATGTCGTTACTAAGATCGTCTCTATTTACTGGAGTAATAAGGTAACGTTGCCATGTCGTTACTAAGATCGTCTCTATTTACTGGAGTAATAAGGTAACGTTGCCATGTCGTTACTAAGGTCGTCTCTATTTACTGGAGTAATAAGGTAACGTTGCCATGTCGTTACTAAGATTGTCTCTATTTACTGGAGTAATAAGGTAACGTTGCCATGTCGTTACTAAGATGGTCTCTATTTACTGGAGTAATAAGGTAACGTTGCCATGTCGTTACTAAGATGGTCTCTATTTACTGGAGTAATAAGGTAACGTTGCCATGTCGTTACTAAGATTGTCTCTATTTACTGGAGTAATAAGGTAACGTCTGCATTCCATATGAATCTCATGTTAACTGATTGCATTCCAGGCATTAGTCAGACCCATATATTTCTTTGGTCATTTGCCGTTTATTTCCAGGAACAAAAATTAGTGTAATTTTTAAGTGTAAGTTGTAATTTTGAGACAGAATTACCCCAAAATATGAATCAACACCCTTATATTTTAATGATTCGTAAGCGGCCATGGTATAAGCGGGATAATCAATGATGAGGTGTGCATGTATCGAAAAATAATGCACATCGCGGTTCTTTTAGCCCCGATACATGCACACCTCGTCGTGGATTATACATAGCAGTACTGTGGTGATGTATTAAATTAATCTCAAAAGCAGTTTATCTAGTTTGAAAGTGTTTGTTTTTTTTAAGTTAAAGATATTGGATATTCAACAGATATTCACACTCTGAATTAGCGATGTGACATGGTGAACTACAGACGTGATCACTGGTGTCTAGCGGTGTCTACCTGCCCAGGAGACGGTCGGGCAGCAGCACTCCTCTCTATAGAGACACCGTTTGGTCAATATTTCTACACAATAGGCGAAGTACCCTGCTCTAAACACTAAAGTGCAATTAAACCAATACGTCTCACGTTACAAAATGTTCCCAATAGATATAACTGGCTGTTAAGAAGTGTATCCCGCTAGCTCTACAACAGTAAAAAACTGCCTTTTTTGGGGAATATTGACATGGTTTTATCCCGCTTACAGCGCTATAACCAGTCACACCGGACCAGCTCTCCGCCTGACACTGATACAGGTCACGAGTCGTCCAGTAGCTCGGCACCATGTTCCTGATGCTGTGTGTGTGTGTGTGTGAGAGAGAGAGAGAGAGAGACACACACACACAGGGATTTGAAAGTATAATCATTGGATTTAAAAGTAATCATTGTTGTGCAGACATCACCAATGAAATGGAGTGACTGTTTTTTTCTTGCTGACTGACCACGGTGTCTTGAGAACAGTGGGCTACCTTTTTGGTGCGTTGGGGTTGCACACATAACACACATTTACCAAGTTTACAGACGTTGTCTTCTAAGTCTTTTTTTTTTTAATAATCATCTCCGTAAAGCCGTGAACCGTGCGGGTCCTCCTTCCGATGCTCCGGATCACCGTTCCCTTGGTGGGCTTGCTTGCAGTGAGCCTGTAGCGCCACTAGATGGAGACAATCTGCGTCTTTTATTTCCCCCATAGATCTATGATTTTTCCCAGAGCAAGCCAACTCGCCCGGTACAATTGCTAAGGGTTAGAGTTAGGGTTAACCCTAACCCTAAAACTAGAAGCCATTTCAAACGTTGAAATTCTTGCATTATCACGTGTAGGCTCTATTTGTATTGCTTTGTTTTTGTGTTATTTTCTATTATCAATATAATTATCGTAACATTTTGTGAGGTTTTGTGTATTGGCTTTGTTGTTTTTTGAAGAGCCTCCAATTAACCATTGAGTGACAACAGCTGTAGTAGGAGCCAGTCAGGTTTTCTTCTTATCACCGCAAGCGGTTCTTTCATGTGAAGCCAGAAGGATTAGTAGTGTTGGTGGGTTTGCATGCTTGCTTTGAAATGGTGTGTCTCACACAGAGTGTGTGGGCAGGCCTCTGTGTGTGTGTGTGTGTGTGTGTGTGTGGCCCTGAACAACTGCAAGCGGAGGGGGGTGGGGGGGGGGGGGGGGGAGAGAGACTCTCTCTCTCTCTCTCTCTCTCTCTCTCTCTCTCTCTCTCTCTCTCTCTCTCTCTCTCTCTATATATATATATGTGTGTGTGTTTTACATTGCACAACACATTTGTAAAAATGATGTCTCACACACACTCTTTTCACTCTCTGTCACACACACATGGACACATGCATGCAAACACACACACAACACTTCATAGGGTAATTGCAAATGGATTATAATATTTGCCTTTGGTAACAGACATGTACATATGAAGCGAAAATGAGACCCCATATAGCGTTAGAGCAAGTTTAGGCCCTGAACAAAAACAAAACAATTAGTAGGTAAAATGGCATTTTACAGTCAGTCCTTGGACAAACCGTAGCTTTTACTGTAATAGTTTTTTCCACTTAAAAATCACATTTTCCACCACCATTTCCTGGTCAGGGTTTTGGGGGTTTGTGAGTCTAGAAGACATCTTATATCCACTACCTACCAGACAGTGGAGCTTTTCAAGATTAGGAGAGAAGCTATTTACAAAAACATATAAGACCTTAAATTAGGTAACTACACTATTATAGTCAGTGGCTTGCCAACTAATTGGAAATGTATTTTCATGATTTTCATGTGGTTAGTCTCATATTTATGTGCTTGCAAACCTCCTAATGCTTGTGTGAGTGTGCAAGTGAGTCATCAATGTTTTTTTTCCCAGTGGGTGACTATTGGTCCTCTGATTCTGCTAACTAGCTTGTCTTACAGATGCTGTGGTTGCCGGCTTACCCATGAGCCAAAGGTTTTGTCCCTAATCACTGTCTCGAACCTTCACCACTAACAGAAAACAAACTCTTGGTCTCACATAGTTTCCACTGGGATATCTGTGGTCTTATCATCTTATTCCACATTTATATTATGTGTTATGTTTGATTAAACTTTATTTCTAATTTTTAAATCTATTATTATTAATAATAATAATAATAATAATAATAATTATTATTATTATTATTAGTAGTAGTAGTAGTAGTAGTAGTAGTAGTAGTAGTAGTAGGCCTAGTTGTTTATACTTGCATTTGTTAGTACAATAGTATTGCCAAAAAAAAGTTATGAATTTGATTGGTTAAATGTAGGTATTACATTAGAGATGGTTAAGTTTAGATATTACCTTAGAGATGGTTAAGTTTAGGTATTCGGTTAGATGTTTTAGTTTAGGTATTAGCTTAGAGCTGGTTAAGTTTGGGTATTAGGTTAGAGATGGTTAGTTAAGGTATTACGTTAGAGATGGTTAGTTTAGGTGTTAGGTTAGAGATGGTTAGTTAAGGTATTAGGTTAGAGATGGTTAGTTAGGTATTAGGTTAGAAATGGTTAGTTTAGGTGTTAGGTTAAAGATGGTTAGTTTAGGTATTAGGTTAGAGATGGTTATGTTTAGGCATTAGGTTAGAGATGGTTATGTTTAGGCGTTATGTTAGAGATGGTTATGTTTCGGTGTTATGTTAGAGATGGTTAGTTTAGGTATTACTTTAGAGATGGTTATGTTTAGGAATTAGGTTAGAGATGGTTAGTTTAGGTGTTAAGTTAGAGATGGTTATGTTTAGGTATATGGTTAGATATGGTTAGTTTAGGTATTAGGTTAGAGATGGTTAGTTTGGGTATTAGGTTAGAGATGGTTAGTTAAGGTATTACGTTAGAGATGGTTAGTTTAGGTATTACGTTAGAGATGGTTATATTTAGGCATTAGGTTAGAGATGGTTATGTTAAGGCATTCGGTTAGAGATGGTTAGTTTAGGTATTACGTTAGAGATGATTATGTTTAGGCATTAGGTTAGAGATGGTTAGTTTAGGTATTAGGTTAGAGATGGTTAGTTTAGGTATTAGGTTAGAGATGGTTAGTTTAGGCATTAGGTTAGAGATGGTTAGTTAAGGTATTAGGTTAGAGATGGTTAGTTTAGGTATTAGGTTAGAGATGGTTAGTTAGGTATTAGTTAGAGATGGTTAGTTAGGTACTAGTTAGACATGGTTAGTTAGGTACTAGTTAGAGATGGTTAGTTAGGTACTAGTTAGAGATGGTTAGTTTAGGTGTTAGGTTAGAGATGGTTAGTTTAGGTATCAGGTTAGAGATGGTTATGTTTAGGTGTTACGTTAGAGATGGTTATGTTTAGGCGTTATGTTAGAGATGGTTAGTTTAGGTGTTAGGTTAGAGAAGGTTAGTTTAGGCATTATGTTAGAGATGGTTAATTTAGGTATTACTTTAGAGATGGTTAGTTTAGGCATTACTTTACAGATGGTTATGTTTAGGAATTAGGTTAGAGATGGTTAGTTTAGGTATTAGGTTAGAGATGGTTAGTTTAGGTATTAGGTTAGAGATGGTTAGTTTAGGTATTAGGTTAGAGATGGTTATGTTTAGGCATTAGGTTAGAGATGGTTAGTTTAGGTATTAGGTTAGAGATGGTTATGTTTAGGTATATGGTTAGATATGGTTAGTTTAGGTATTAGGTTAGAAATGGTTAGTTTAGGTGTTAGGTTAGAGATGGTTAAGTTTAGGTATTAGGTTAGAGATGGTTATGTTTAGGTGTTAGGTTAGAGATGGTTAGTTTAGGTATTAGGTTAGATATTGTTAGTTTAGGTATTAGGTTAGAGATGGTTAGTTTAGGTATTAGGTTAGAGATGGTTAGTTTAGGTATTAGGTTAGAGATGGTTAGTTTAGGTATTAGGTTAGAGATGGTTAGTTTAGGTATTAGGTTAGAGATGGTTAGTTTAGGTATTAGGTTAGAGATGGTTATGTTTAGGTATTAGGTTAGAGATGGTTAGTTTAGGTATTAGGTTAGAGATGGTTAGTTTAGGTGTTAGGTTAGAGATGGTTATGTTTAGGTATTAGGTTAGAGATGGTTAGTTTAGGTATTAGGTTAGAGATGGTTAGTTTAGGTATTAGGTTAGAGATGGTTAGTTTAGGTATTATGTTAGAGATGGTTAGTTTAGACATTAGGTTAGAGATGGTTAGTTTAGGTGTTAGGTTAGAGATGGTTAGTTTAGGTATTAGGTTAGAGATGGTTAGTTTAGGTATTAGGTTAGAGATGGTTAGTTTAGACATTAGGTTAGAGATGGTTAGTTTAGGTATTAGGTTAGAGATGGTTAATTTAGGTATTACTTTAGAGATGGTTAGTTTAGGCATTATGTTAGAGATGGTTATGTTTCGGTGTTATGTTAGAGATGGTTAGTTTAGGTATTACTTTAGAGATGGTTATGTTTAGGAATTAGGTTAGAGATGGTTAGTTTAGGTGTTAGGTTAGAGATGGTTAGTTTAGGTATTAGGTTAGAGATGGTTAGTTTAGGTATTAGGTTAGAGATGGTTAGTTTAGACATTAGGTTAGAGATGGTTAGTTTAAGCATTAGATTATCGCCTACGGTGCACTGCTCGCACTCCTCCGACTGCAAACAGTGGTCACCGTGTCGTCAGTTCCGGAAGCGTAGCGTACCGTCGCTTAAAACGAAGGTAGCGGATTACAAGGACGGGATCCTCTGCTTGGTTAAAGCTCGTCGGTTCCCGTCGGTCATGTAAAATATCCATGAGCGAGAGTACATTATCATTGCGAGGTATTTCCTAATTTGGATGTGATATTTTGGATTGATCACCGCAAAGGAAGGCAGCAACTGGGATGCACCTAGCCTGTTATTAGCTTGCGCGGTAGCTATCCCAACACCTGACAGGACCAAGCCCTTGGGTAAGACATCTCCACCATTGCTTTTTCTTATCTTTATATATCCTAAGTTACATTTGATCACAATAACATGCATGCATGTC